>LPNX010738522.1:357914-379496 GCA_001517045.1 Pseudotsuga menziesii
GGAAAGAAAAAGTTGATCATATGAGGAAATCATTAGATCCACCATGAAACACAATAAAACATCAATGAATAAATAGTGGAGTGGAATGCTAAATATTAAATTTACCCACTATGAAGAAAGTTGAATTCAATTTTGGATGAGAATTGAGGTGCCTAAGACCTATGTAGAGGCTTTAACATTTTTAGATATCCCATGAAGTATAGATCAATTATATTGGATGGTACAAACACAAATAAACATATTTTTCTATGGGGTGTCTTCTAAATGAAGCAAGTAGCTCCAAAGATATTCCTAAGATAGATTTTATTGATAAAAAAATGCTTCAAGTAATGTCTTTCTTCTCAACGAATCTGACCACAATATTTTAATTCATAAAACACCCAAAAATAATAGTGGATTTCATAGCAATGTCTTTCACTTCTAAACACGACATCAAACGATAAACATATGTAGAGATGGAATTCATGGAAAAGGTATTCTTAGTTGTGCAAAAGAACAACAATAATTTTTTTTTACCTCAAAGCATCCATTAGACTTCACATGAATATATAAACGCATGGGAGGGAGAAATGTATCATCAAGAGACTTGCAACATAAAAGAGAGATTATATTTTTCATATTTAGTATACACAAAATCCACCAAATCAAAGACTAAAAATACACTATGAAATAATGTTCACCATCGAATGAGTTCATTTTGATGTTTGGGTAAACAAATAATCCATTGTACCTTCCAACACATTGTTGGACACCACCAAATGAAAAAAAAAGGCATGAAGTAGGAAACACCACCAAAAAAAAATGTACTTATTGTGTTTTATTCTTTGAGTCATTAGTGGCCCCAACACAATCCAAAAATGCATAAGAAGATAAAATATAGTAGTGAGAGAGAAAGGGAAGAAACCTAGGGATGGAAGTGATTTGTTTCTCCCCTTTGGACCTTTGTTGGTCCCCATATCAAGTTTTTAACAAAATCACAAGTCCAATAAAGTCCCTATGAAGTTGCATCATCAAAAAAATGAGAGGCATGATGTTGTTTTCACCTTTGGGACTTATTGGACCCCATTTCCATTCAAAAAATGTACCAGGGAGGATTTAACACGCCACTATCATATATGGGAAAGATGAATGGTAAAATGAATAATGTGATTTTCCTCTTGCATCACTATTGGACCCCACTAAAGTTTTTTTTAAATGAACCAAAAGTGAACATGCAACATCATATGGGCTCTGGACAGAATAAATTTAAAAAACAAAAAAAAAGTGATGTTCGTTTTGATACTCCACTAGACCCCATGTAAGTAAAAAAAAATACTAACAATTTAAACCATATCCTTGAAGAAACCTTCTAGATCAAGACGTAGTGTAGTTTTCTCTATTATATTTCCAATGCAGTGTTCCCCTGAGCAGGATTTGGAGACAAATTTATGTCCATAGATATTATATTAATAGTGTGTGACATTAGATATGTTTGTTCATTCTTAACACTACTTATTTTTGTTGTTAATGGCATCTCTCAATTTCATTTTATATTTTATAGATTTTTTGTTTAATGGCATAGGTAAGATAACTAACCATAACCAATATAGGATAGTTGCTGGTAGTTGAGAAAATTATGAGCATAGAACCATATTCCTCATACCTAATTACTATTAAGTTAATCAGTACTTGGTTATAGAGTGATTAAAGGTAAACTTGATTACGTTAATAACAGGTTTACTATTCAGGTACATAAGGTACTCCCAAAATACCGAACACCGAGAGCAACCACTTCACACAAACAGATCACAGATCGATACACCGATGTTTTGATGTGGTTAAAACCCTCAAGAGGGAAACAGTCCATGGCCCCAGCCAAATAGCTACTTGGAGCAATTTATTATGCAAAAGAAAGAAAGTTACAAATGAGCTTCTCATAATCGATCAAATAGCCAAGGACCCTCCATGCTCTTTAAATAGAGAACATGGACCAATTGGGTGTTAAGCCACGGATCAAAGGTAGGTATGATCTAAGAGAAGTTGAACCGTCGGATCACTTTATGTATAGAACATATCATGACCGTCATATTAGAATATTTACAAATGCATACTAATGCATACCAAAGAAACACACTTTACCTAATGGATATGTTACACAAGTTGATCTTAACTAACTCCTAAGTGTCTAAATATCCTAACATCCCCCCTTAAGAACAACTTGGGATAGGATTGAAGGATTTACAAAAGTGACACTATTAGGAGAAGGAAGGAGGCATTAGAGCCTATCCCCCCTTAATAACAAGTTCTTGAACTCCTAAAATAAATCGAAGTTTAGAAAATTTCCCTTCTGTAAGAGAATTGGTAAAGATGTCTGCAACTTGATCATCTGTAGGGAAAAATAGCACTTCAAGAACACGATCATGAACAAGATTTCTGATGAAGTGCATATGTAGCTCAATGTGTTTGTTGTGTTGATGTAGAACTGGATCTTTGGCAAGATTTATGGCACTTTTATTGTTGCACCAAAGTGGAGTAGGCTACTGCTGCTCGAATCCAAACTCTGATAGGATCTGATGATGCCATAAAGCTTCCTGGATGGCATTAACTACGGCTTGATATTTTGCTTCTGCTAAAGAAAGAGCAAGAGCTTGTTGTTTCTTACAATCCCAAGTGACAGGTCCAGATCCTAGACTGAAAACATAACCTGCAATAGGATTTCGATCATCAGGATCACCAGCCCAATCTGAATCAGTGAAACCAATGAACAAAGGTGTCCTCCTTGTATTGTAATGAATCCCAAACTGAATTGTACCTCGAATATATCGAAGTATTATTTTTGTTGCTTTCCAGTGACTTTCATGAGGTGTTTGCATATAACGGGAAACACAACCAATGGCAAAGGAAAGTTCAGGATGGGAATGAGTCAAGTATAAGAGACTACCAACAAGCTAATGATACAAGGTGGAATCTACTTCAGGGGAAGTACAAGTGGAATAAATTTTGACTCCAAACTAGAAGGGAGAATGGGTTGGTTTACAATCTTCCATGTGAAAGTGACGAAGAAGGTCACAAGCATACTTAGACTAGGAAAGAAATATTCCTTCTTTGGTTTGCAAGACTTGGAGGCCAAGAAAATAATACAAATGTCCTAAGTCTGACATTTCAAAATTTTGCTTAAGACTGGATTTCACATGGGTTAAAAGCTTAGGGTCACTACCAGTAAGGATAAGATCATCAGCATAAAGAAAAAGTATGATGATATGGTTTCCTACTTTCTTGGTATAGACATTGGGGTCAGAATGGCATCTAGAAAAACCAGTGTCAAGGAGAAAGCTA
The DNA here is from genome assembly GCA_001517045.1 of Pseudotsuga menziesii. NCBI lineage: Eukaryota > Viridiplantae > Streptophyta > Pinopsida > Pinales > Pinaceae > Pseudotsuga > Pseudotsuga menziesii. Next base: position 361,230 of record LPNX010738522.1, read on the forward strand.
TCCATTTTGGCATACCAAGCTCTAAGAGCTTGTTTAAGGCCATATAAGGATTTATTAAGGCGACAAACAAGGCTAGAGTTATTATGAACATATCCAGGAGGTTGTTCCATGTAAATTATCTCCTGTAAATCACCATGTAAGAATGCATACTTGACATCCATTTGATGGACTTCCCAGTTATGTAAGGCTGCAAGGGAAAGAACAAGGCGGATGGAGTTCATTTTTGCGACAGGGGAAACGGTTTCATTGTAGTCAATCCCTTCAACTTGGGAAAAACCTTTGTAAACTAACCTTGCCTTACGTCTTTCAACACTTCCATCTAATGCATACTTAGTTCTATAGAGCCATTTACATCTGACAAGTTTTCTTCCTTTTGGAAGAGGTACAAGATCCCAAGTATCGTTCGCCATTAAGGAACGATATTCTTCATCCATAGTTGCATCCCAATCTAGATTTCCTGAAGCTTCTACAAAGGTTTCTAGATCATGATTCTCGAAAACTTGATCCAAAAGAGAAGAGGCTCACTGAAACTGAGAATGTGTTCGACGTTAATCTCTAGGATCACCGGCAAGATCACCAGTTGCTTCACATGTTGACCGAACCCATCGAGGAAGCAATGGTGCTGGTGCAACTAGAGGAATATGAGTAGGTGGAGGTGTATTTTCATCCTCACTGTCATCATCAAAAAATGGAGTTGGAAATCTTTCAAGGAAGTTGGAAGTAGAAGAAGGCACAATCGTCGAATCAGGCTCGCAAGCCAAAGAAGGTACAACCGTCGAGTTAGGCTCGTAGGCCAAGAGATTTTCATCAAATTTAACATCTCTTCTAATGATTACATCATTTGAATGTGGTTGAAGAAGTAAATAACCTTTTACATCTTCACAATATCCAACAAATATGCACTTTTCACTTTTAGGCTGCAATGTTTTCCGTTTTTCATCTGAAATGTGAGCCCATGCTTCACTGCCAAAAACACGGAAATGACTTACATCTGGTTTAATTTTACTCCATGCTTCTTCTAGTGTTATACCTTGTAAAGATTTAGTGGGGGTGCAATTAACTATGTAATTTGCACAATTTATGGCCTCATCCCAAAATTGAAGACTTAGTCCCTTAGATTGGATCATACAATTAGCCATTTCTTTTAAAGTGTGGTTCTTCCGTTCAACTAAACCATTTTATTGTGGTGTATAAGGGCCTTCTAGGCCAAGAACATGTTAAATACTTCGCTCTTAATTTTTAGGAAATAAACCCAAGTGCGTCCGAAGTAATCATCAATGAAAGTTAACAAATATTTGAAACCAGAAAAGAAATCAGATGGAAGAGGACCACACAAGTCACTACGCACAAGCTCCAAGGGAACCGAGGCATGCCAAGAGGCACGTTTGTCAAAACTGTCCTGATGATGTTTTTCGAGTACACAACCGAAACAAACACCATCCTTGCAAGATACCATCGAAAGACCTGTCACCATATTGTCTTTACATAGTTGTTGCAATGAGCGATAATTTAAGTGACCAAATCGCTCATGCCAAAGTTTGCTCAAGTTATCACTATGAGCAACAAAAACTGAAGGAAAAGGTGATGACCCAAAGTTGTTAAATTTGTATAACCTGGTAATATCATCAACAATTTCGGTAGCTAGTGCATGTTGAGGATCTTTAAGATCCTTGATTACAACTTGGTGAGGTGTAAACGTTACAGTTTTACCTTCACCAGAATGAGTGATTTGATAGACTGACAAAAAATTGTAGGAAATTCTTGGAACACATAGTACATGACTAAAATAATCATTTTCTACTGGAACTGTTCCATATCCTATAACACTTAAAAAACTATCATCACCAACAAATATTTGTTTGAAGTTACATTCATGAATAGTAGAAAAGATGTCTTGATCCTTAGCCATATGATAAGATGCTCCAGAATCAAGGATCCATTCATTTGAAGTAGAAGAAGAAGATGCAGTATAAGAGTAACCTGAAGCACAAAGTGCATGTCCATGAGAGGTATATTCTGAAGATGAATCTAGGTTGATGTGGTGCTTCTTCATTGTTGCTTCCAAGGCTGCCATCTTCTTGAAACACTTGGATTCATCATGATTATCTTTCCCGCAAAAGTTGCAATGATGCTCAGTCTTTTTTCCTTTTGGCTTGCATCCTTTGTCATTTTTTAAAGAAGGAGCTGACTGACAGGGTTTGGGACCCTTGTTTGGCTTGTTATTGCAAAAATTTTGTTTCTTGGGATGCTTGGACTCTTCTTTCTATTGGGGCAATAAGGATTTCCTAGATGTATCTGCATTGCTAATTATTCCAGGATGAATGAGTTTATCTTGCTCTCTAGTAAAGGAATCACAAAACGATTCAAGACTAGGCTCTTGATACCTAGCTGGATTCAAGGATTCTTTCATGCAGTAAAATGTAGATACAAAAACAGAATATGTAGGTCCGAGTTTGGAAAGAATATGATAAATACATTGTTTGTCTTCTCTCATAATCATGCATTCTTCACATAAGAGTCTAAGAGTTTTGTACTTAGATAAATAGTCTTGAATTCATGAAAAATCACTTGGATTCAAAGAAATCAACTCATTCTCAAGTTGATGACCTCAAATTTCATTGTGTTTACCAAACACAGATTCCAACTTTTCCCAAGTTTTATCAGGTTCATCAATGCCAGATATGTGGAATCGCAAATCAATAGAGATTGGCATCCCAATCAATCCACGAGATTCATCACATATATTTGCCCATTTTATTTTCTTATCATCATCAATGGGTTATGTTTCTTTCCCTGAGGTAATTCTGAAAATTCTCCTACTTCGTAGAACATCCTCCATACGAGATTTCCATGAGAAATAGTTAGAACTGGTGAGTAGAATATCACAAGGGGCGGCCATACTATAAAATAATGGCTGTAAAAACAAAAACTAAGTATCGGGATGCAAAAAGTTCAAAAAATTAGGCTGTTTCAAAAAAAATGGCACTGAAAACTGATTTCGTATGATGAAGTTATGCTTGATCAGAGAAAATGTTGAAAATGTCCCCAATAGTGATGTGGCAAATATAAAATTGACCAGCTAAAAAAAAGAACCCCCCCTTGCCCAAGATCAACCTTTGACAATCACTTTACAAGAAAGTTGCTTTAAATGAATCACTTTTGTAAAATAAGTGATTTTCACTTTTACAATACTGGTACTTTATATAGTGTGGCAATAATAAAAAAACTTAAGTGACTCACTTTTTTATTTTATTTTATTTTTAAGTGAGATGCACTTTTACAAGAAAGTAAACTTAAAATTAGAAATTGCATGCACTATTAAAAAGTAACTTAATAAGACTTGAACTCAAGACCTATTAAGGAATAAAGCAACTTTGGACCAAGTGAGCTAAGTTTAAAAGTTAGGTTAAAGAAGGGAATGAGGAAGGGGGCTTTTGTTTTACTCTTCTCTCTCGGTTTCCGTGCTTGCTTCTTTTTCCTGCAAATCACACCACAAACGGAAAAACAAAAATTCCACGCTTATGGGGTTGGATCTCGTTATCTTACCTAGAAAGTCTATTTTTCTCTCTATTTTTTATTCCCTGCGACCACACAAGGTGCACGGCAAAGAGCATACGGAGCCAAGAAAAACCCTTTCCCTTTCTATTTCTGATTTGCTGTGATCGTGCAAGGTGCATGGAAAAGAGCATACGCAGACAGGGAAGGCAACAATCCAAGACCAAAAAAAAGATATAATAATAAAACTTATAAAAATAAAAGAAAACCGTCATTGTAACATTATACCTTCAAATCTGCCGAAATGGTTGTTTCTGGATCAAACGGAAATGATTTTCAATGAAATGAAAACTATTTCAAAATGGAAACGGACCTCCTGACGCAATGGAACACCACCCATAGGCCATAAATGCACAAAAATTCCAAAACCAGAAACCCTTTCAAAGTTTCGGCAACAATAGTTCAAGATCTAGATCGCAGCCGGAAGCGGCTCTTCATAAACACTCTGATACCATGCTCAATTACTCCCAAAATACCAAACACCAAGAGCAACCACTTCACACAAACAGACCACAGATCGATACACCGATGTTTTGACGTGGTTAAAACCCTCACGAGGGAAACAATCCACGGTTTCAGCCAAATAGCTACTTGAAGCAATTTATTATGCAAAAGAAAGAAAGTTACAAATGAGCTTCTCATAATCAATCAACTAGACAAGGAGCCTCCGTGCTCTTTAAATAGAGATCATGGACCAATCTGGTGTTAAGCCACAGATCAAAGGTAGGTATGATCTAAGAGAAGTTGAACCGTCAGATCACTTTATGTCTAGAACATATCGTGACCGTTGGATTAGAATATTTACAAATGCATACTAAAGAAACACACTTTACCTAACGGATATATTACACAAGTTGATCTTAACTAACTCCTAAGTGTCTAAATATGCTAACATTTACTATTACAACAACATGGTATTGGGTAACCTATGGTATTAGCATGTCATGAATCTTATTTAAAGGATTGTGTAACTCTATTGCAAGATTCGTAAAGTGCTCGATGTTACACTAATATATATCTAAAATGTTTTCCAAGGTAAAATAAATCATCTCCATCTTGTGGTGTGTTTGATTGATATTTATTTCATTTCTCTTACCATGCTCATAGATTTAACAATTGCATGTAAATCGATTGGTAATTGGGATACTTGGCTTCTAATTCATGGATTGGTGTATAAATTATCGTGGAAAAAAATCATCTCATCTTGTGGTGTGTTTGATTGATATTTATTTTATTTCTCTTACCATGCTCATAGATTTAACAACTGCATATAAATCGATTAGTAATTGGGATACTTGGCTTCTAATTCATGGATTGGTCTATAAATTATCGTGGAAAAAAATTATCACAAGAGATGTTAGAAATTTTATACAAAACCCATTTGTGTATTGTTTACACATTATTATAATTTAGTATTTTTTATGCAGGAAAAAAATTAATAAAATTATATTTAATAGATGATTAAGAGAATTCCATAATCCTTTTCAGGTATTTGTGGATAATATGTCCTAACTACTAGAGATTTCCATCCTAAAACAATATAATGAACAACACCAAAAAAAATTATATCACGTAAACTTCTTAGACAAGAAGAGTCTAAACAAAAGTAAAATTCCTATGTACATTAACAAAGTCCTTAGATAATCAAACTTATTTATCTTATGATCAGCCCTACCAAGAGAGTACAAGCATATAGTCCAGCATCAATAAACACATACTAGTCTTCCTAATGTCAATTTATACAAAAGGAGTATAATTTTAATCAAACATTTGATCTTGTGAATGTTCTTATATGATCCATCAACAATTTTGGTTCTTGTCCTAGTACATATGGTGAAATAATATCTCATCAAAAGCACAAGGTAGATCCAATATATCCTCTAAATAGGATACAAACTCAAATTTCTCATAGTGAACTCCTTATTCACCCATTTTATGACTAAGAGTCTCCAATTACTTGTAGCTATACAAATTTCTATTGTCAATAGAAGTACTAACCTTAGAGCCATTCATTTTGCATCGTTATTGGTTCTAGACCTCGACCCTGCCTTAAAATTAAAACAGTGAGAATATTCCAAATACAAGGACCCTCCAACCCGACATTGTTTTGGATCACCTTGTGTTCCACCATTAAAGAAGACACATGCACATGTTACGTCTATCTACTCCAATACCATATGTCATCTTTGTTTTTCTATTCAATGTTTCTTTAAATTGGATCGAATATAAAACCTTGAGTAACACACTACATAGTGAGAATGTGTTTATCATCAAATATATTAGAATTCCATGCTAACCAAGTTCCCCACTATGATCGTAGGAAGTGCTCTATTCTCTTTGGTATTAGGATTTTCACACTGCTTCATTAATGTTTCTTCAATAATAGAACCTAAACAGTTGTATATTACCCCTATTAAAGACCCCACCTCATTCCATTCCTTTATAAATATGGACAAGATATTGTTCAGTGATAATTTAATTCTTCAAACAACGTGCAAAGTGGACATCTCCCCAGACCATATGTGTTTCTCTTTTGGTAAGTATCCCGTGTCAACGATTTTTTATTAATTAATATCCACACAAATATGTGAGATTTTGTAAGGCATTTAAACTTCCACACTTCCCTCCAACACCATTTTTGGGTTACCTCATCTTCGCTAACAGATAAAGCTCTATACCCAACTCTCGGTTTAAATTACCCAAATTCATTTAGTAACCATATTTTTGTATTCTTCGTGTTTTAGTCTTATATGACTATCTTTGAGGATACTCACATAATTGTTCCAAAGTATAGCTATGTCCCCTTTAAATCCTAAACCCTTAGATGACTTATATTATTGGCTCCATATAGAAGTCAAGTCACAATCAACCATTTGATTGAATTAAAAAAATCCTCTCTCCCTTAGAGGCCGAATCATGTGGAGAAGTAGTTTGTAATCAGCCTGACAGCCATCTTTTGGGTCCTCTCCAATTCTAGAGTTATGCCTTAATCCCAATTTCGACACTAACCAAATAACTATTAGAGGAAATGCTAGAACTACAATCTTACAGATAATTAAAAAATATGTAAGTTCCAGATAAGCCTCCTGAACCATTCCTCAATAAACTCAAGCATAATAAATTTTTGTGTCACTACCCTACACCATAATCCAATCCCTTATACCAATCTCTAGGAACTTTTGTTTGTCAATGCCTTTACAAATAAAATAAAATATTTATTTAGCCCCCAGCCTCCCCTATCCTTTACGATCTACAACTTATTCCCTTTTACTAGAGTAATTCCTCTTTTCTCCCTTATATAAGAACATAAAAACTGAAATTAATCCTCTTATTTTCAACCAAGGCACACCTAGGCCCGCCAATACAAATACATCCAATAAACAAGAGTTGATTCTAACACAAATTTTACCAATGTCATTCAATCACCTCTAGGTAGTTATATCTAACATCACACTGTGAATATTCCTTTCCACTTTCTTAATCAACCATTTCCAATATTTTTTAAAATAATCATTTGGATTTCGCACAAATCCTAAATGCTTCAAACCCTCATTCAAGTTTGATATGGTATAAGGAAACATAGTGGAGATATAAACCATGTCTTCATTAGGAGCTTCTTGCAATGAAATAGTGAATTTGTCAACATTAATCAGCATACCAATAGTTATAGAATAAATATCAAAATAATTTTTCGTATTCAATGCATCCCCTCTAGTCCCCTTACAAAAAATGATAATTCCATCAACAAAGAGTAAATGATATAGATAAAAATGATTCTTTGCTCTTGGCGTTGTTAGGGAGATTGTTCCTATGGTTGGGGGTTAATAGGCCACCAATATACTAGGGGTATAAATACATATGTATAAAGTTCTGCCAGCAAATATACGCAAGGTTTCAAAGGTAAGAAATTTTCACACCTTATTAACTGGAAGCTTATCCAAGCTTTCCTTTATCCCTCCATTGCTCCTCAATCCAAGAGACTTGCAAAACAAGCTTCAACCTTACTCAAACCAATTTGACCATATCTAAGGAAATGATAATCAAAATAATATGAAACCCTAATCTGATTAACCTCAACATATGATCATAAACAGATATATAACACACATCATACACTGATTTAGAAAGGGGAGAGAATCAAATATTTATTATCAAGTGGAATAAGTACAAGATATACCTTCTCCTCATGTAAGGAACCTCATGAAACCTTTGATCTCGATATCCTCCTTCTCTTCTCCAAGAATCTCAGCCTCCAAGCTCTGCAACATAGGAACATGGAATATAGGAAAAAGGTAGGGGGGATGAGAGTCTTAATTTGACCAGCATAACAATGCAAAGGCCAAGTCCCCATTCATGGACCCCTCTTTCTCTCTCTTATATACTTTTCTGAAGAGTTAGGTTCAAATAGGGATGAGTTACAACCAAAGGAGCGGTTCCAAAACCATCGAAACCACCCCAACTTCGATATTTTAATTTTTTTATATTTTTTGGAAATTACAGGACATACTTGTGGGTTTACTCAACAAAAGGGGAAAGAGACTCGCAGGTTTTCTTATCCAAACTCACGAGTGGGTCAAAAAAAGACAATTTTAAGGGTATTTCTAAGCATTTCCAGGGATTGGTGTCTTCTGGAAATTTTTTCCTTGTTTCGATACCTTTATAATGGTATAGATAAGATGATAAATGGAGTTACAGAACTATTCTTTTTAGTGAATCATATTGTCTTTTCATGAAATGGCGTCATGGAAGTGTCGTCATGCAACGAAGCATGTAAAAGCTATCAAGGACAAAGATGTGTCATTTTGGACTATATCATATGCCCCCTAATGTATGAGGTTAGAGGGAAAGATGATAGTCAAAATACATTATAAAAACGAAGCAGCTGAGTCATGGAGTCAAAGAGAGTATAGAATCCCATATTTTAGGCTCGAACGAAGGTACCTGAAAGAAAGATAAATGTCAGAAAAAAACTGATCTCTTGGACATACATGTCCATATACAAATGACCGCCATAAATATATAGGCGGATCTAACATGTGTATAACTGATGTAACTATCATGGCCGTACAATATGAAAAAAGGTGCCATATAAAATATAAAGGATTCATGGCCACAAAAGAACAAGGTGGATCCATGCTCAATAATCGATCATAGCCACAAGAATACAAGGTGGATCTATGTCTTGGCAATTGTCATTTGAAATGTGACAAGGTCTTGCGCAACTCGGGCAATAGAAAAAATATGACGATGCTACTGTCATCCCAAAGTCTTCAATCCAAACTAACCAAATGTACGAATCCGAACCATGCAAATAAAGGATTTGAGGTCGAACATGGAGGAAACAGTTTCATTAGTGGTCTTTTATGAGAACTATTAACAAATGCTAGGGAAACCACCATTCATGAAAATGGTCCCCAAGGTACCTAGTACATTCTAAAAAGTGTGAAAAAATGGACTTGAATTCAAACACCTGAAGAATCCATCGAGTAGGAGACATTAAGGTATTCTCGCTACCCAATAGCGAGGGAAATTTCCACTAATGACTGTAATCCCCAAGGTACTATCCTAAACTCTAAACCTCATTCCCATAGAAATATTTGTTGTAGTCGATAGGAAGAGATTTTTTGGAAGGCATCAAGTCATCCTCCATCATCCAACACGAGGTAAGTCAAAGACTAATTGGATCTGGAACTCGTACAAATTTTTGCAACAAGGAACGTTGAAGACTAGATATAATGAGCTAATACTAGGGAGTGGCCAACACAAATGGTCAAGGAAACTGCGGAATGGACGACAAAGGTTTATCCTTGAACAGTGAACATGACACAATAGTGACTCAAGAATATTTTGACATGAAGGGACCAACAACACAAATCTGCAATGTAGGAGACATTGACATATTCTCCATATAATTGGAAAAGAAACCAACCAAAGGAGTAAGGAATTCTGAATCGGGATTAATCCTAAGGCCAAAAAATAGAAACCAGCTTTTGATAAAATTAAAATTGGTGCTTTGTTCAAGGAGACAAGACTTGCTTCCATGATACAAAATACATTTGAATGAACTTCCATTTCCCTCTTTTTTGTAAAGGTTTAATGAGTCCAAGAAAGAAAACTCGGTACCTTATTCATTGTTGGCAAGCTTGAAGAAGAGAGAGAAGAATTCTTGATAAAACATTGATTCGTGGATTTTGCGAGCCCGAATTAGTGAATGCTCGACGGTGTTTTCACAATTTTGAGATTCTGGAAACTCCAAAGAAGACTCTACGGGAGAAATTTTTGTAAGGCTAGTCTCCAAAGTCTGAAAAATTATAAAACAATCCAGAGGAGACCTCTCTTATTAGCTCAAATGAACCAAGGTATGCTTTGTTCATAGTTAATCAGCAAGGTCCAAAAAAGAGGTAAACTATCACCAAACCGACACTCCTTCAAAAGCAAGCAAAACGCTTAAGTTTTAACAAGTGTGAAGGGAAGCAATATCACTCGATGCTTTTGTCCTAAATTTTAAGTGAGCATGGGAATAAATAATGCTTGGAATATTTTTCATAGTTTAAACCATAACACGAAAAAGAGAAAAGTAAGCTCAAAAAAGGGTTCATTTTTCATAAATTTGGTCCTTCGTGCCCAAAGAAGAGATAAATCTATACCTAAAGATACTCTTCTAGCCATAAACAACTAGATTATTCAGTTTTCATAAATACTCCACATGGCCCGAAAAAGGGGTAAAGTTATACCTATGTGGATGTTCCTTCACATCCTTTAACAAGTTTGAAGGGACAAGCAAACTCGACAATCTATTCATATTTAGGGAGTTAGACCAGAGCTTAAAGGTAACTCCATACCTTTCCCATAAAGTTTTAATGATCCTAGAAAATTCACCTCGTAGCCTCCTTATTGTTGTTAAGGAGCTCGAAGGAAATCAGAAAGGATGCTCTAAATATGAGGAGACGAGTTTCAAAGGAAGGAGAAACTAGTTCCAAGCATGAGGAACAAACCTAAGCATAATGCAAGGAACATGAGCAAGATAAGGAAACTCGAGGGACGTCTCCTCAAGGTAAATTGTGTCAAGTTGTATTGGAAAAATGGTACAAAGTTGAGCGATGGTGAGAGAAGAGATTAGGGCTTATACAATGAGCTAGAAGCATGGAAGTCGGCATCAGGCTCATAACCACGAGCAGAATACTTGTAAATATAGTTACAGCTTCAACAACAAGGTGAGACCAGTAAGAAGTTAAGAATCCAACTAAGAATCATGTCTCCAAGAAACAACAGTATCAAGATCATATACAAAAGGAAATATCTTATGCAGGTCACTTTGGTAGAAACACTTGCAACTTTGCTATCTTCTACAAAATGTGTAGTCAAGGCATAATCAAATGAATAAGACTCTATAGTTCCAAGGCTTGAGGATTTATAATCAATAAGATCAACCTCAGAAGAAAATCTATAGTTGAAAGGGGTGATAAAGTCTGCAGGAACAAACTCAGTATCACAGAAGTCGAAAAATATACTATAAAGGTCAAACTCGTCAGGATCACTGACTTGTTGTTCAATGAGAGAGTTAAAAGACTCAGTAATGAAATCATAAGAGGATTAATCGTAGGACAGATCAAGCCCAATGATAAATTCAATATTGGATTTAATTACAACTGATTCAACATCCATGAGAAGGTCATACTGTACCAAATATCTAGGAAGATCTCATACGAAGGAAGGAGACCATACCAAATAGGAGATATGTCTAGACATTCAAATGGATCAATGGGTTGGAGAGCGAGAGCCACCGTCTGCATCGGATATATCACCTGGTTAAATGCTGGGATTGCGTCCCAAGAAGGTAATCATGAACACAGAGGCTTCTTCTCAGTAGCAATTGGACTTAAGGGATAGGAGCCCACATAACTCACCCTTGGCAAGGCAGTGTCTACCGAAACACTGGGAATCAATAAAGGAAAGACTTAGTCTCTAGTTTGGTCAGGAGAGGGATCAATAAATTCTAGTTGATCGACAATAAAAATTCTTTCGTTATAAGGAAATCACATCACACGAAATACAGTTCACACCACACCTTGCATAGCATAAACATAATCACGCCCGAGGAGAATATTGAAGTCCAAGGGGTCCTCTATCACCATAAAATCAACCATGACAGCCTTCCCACCCAAAGTAACATATGTTTGAGTAATAAGTCCCAAATCTTGACTAGTTCTTCTATCAAAATCCAGTAACTGACTATCAGTCGACATAAGGTTGGGGGATCCCATGCCTCTCCTAGAACGAGCAGATAAAATACTAACTGAGGCTCCTTCATCCACAATACAACCAGCAATTGTGTAGTGTCCAATTTGGACCTTTATTTGGAAAGGTGTATCGGAAGGAAGGCGCTTCTCGGCTAGTCTATCCTAGTTAAAGTAAGCAATCTGAGGGCTTGGTCAGGGTTCATTCAAGGCGATGTTTGTGCCCCCTTGTCTGTAAGGTTTTGAACTGGCAGTGAAGAAAATATGACTAGCAGACGATTCACTCCCCAAAGGAAGAGTGGGATTGATCGAAGATGGTATCGATTCAAACACTTGAAGAAGGTCACTCTCTAAAGGGAGAGTGGGATTGACCAAATATGACATCGGTTCAATCACTTGATAAATATCACTCTCTGAAGGAAGAGTGGGATTGACCAAAGATGACATTGGTTCAACCACTTGATCAACTGAAGGTTTAATAGGTTGTTGAGAAAATTCAAGTTGTTTAGGAAGGGGATGTCCTTGGAACCATACTCTTCGTACCTCTGCAATGGAAAGGAACTAATGAGTAAGGTGGTCTCCCTCACAAGGCCTGCAAGGAAACTTCATATTGCGTTTTGAACTGTTGGTTTTCTCAACGTTGTCAACATGAATTGCATTGGCTAACTATTTTCCCCCAGCATGACCTCCAGAGGCTAGGTGGTTAGTTCCAACATGACTTGAAGAGGCTAGTTGTTTTCCCCCAACATGGCTTCCAGAGGCTGGGTGGTTGGGTCCAACATGAATTGCAGAGGTTGGATCGGTGCCCCCTTGCTTTCATATCTTCTTCCTATCATTCCTTATTTTATTCCTTTTAAACTACATGTTACTAGTATCAGAACTTTCACCGCAGGAGGTGGAAGGAGGAGAAGAGGTTGCTAGATGTGAAGGGGATACATTGTTTTGATTCCCTTGATATAAGGTGCTTACTTCAGAAGCATCAGGATCATTCAGGACAGTCAGAGTAGAAAACAACCAAACCAGTAGCCCAAGGGTGAATCCAAGCATATTCAAAGTGGACATCAACGGAACACCAACATTCTTAGTGAAAGGAAAATCACAAGAATCCCTTGGCATGGGGGTGTCCTAGTTAGTGTCTGTAGGGGTATTATCCATAGTTTCTTACTTAACAAGAAATTGAAAACTGAGGTCAAATGCTAACAAACAACACAAAGAGCACACCACTAGAAAAAGGCTAAGTATCTAGACCAGGCAAAGAAAGGTACATTCCAAAGGAAATTCTAGGATGAAAAGGGCCCAGAACTAACCGATGAAGGGTGAAGAATAGTTACTTGGGGTCCACAATACACTGCCTTGGGTCCAAGCGCTTGAATCACCAAACCGCTTTCCCAAATTGTATGTAAGGTATTTCCTCCTAAGCCTTCCCTAGGTATACTAGAAATAATCTTCCACCATAACCTATGTAGATTCCTAGAAGCACATATACTAAGGCTACCAAAATCACAAAGAAAATCTAGTGGAACAGTCGTTAATCCAGTTGATGCACATGGGTAGGGTATCTAAGCCCGAATTCAAATAGAACCAAGCACCACATGGATCCAGAAGGAGGTGCTGAGTAAGTCCCCAAATGTGCAGTAGCTCTGGTGTATTCTTTACTGAGTATAGCAGGGGTATCTCCACAACTCAGTATCACACGACCTCGTGCTTGAATCCTGTGTTAGAGGAGTTTTCTTGTGTCTTCCTTTATGAGATTGGATTTCCTGAAGAAAGGACACTATGTTTGAGTTTGAATTTTTGGGCAGTTAAAGATGTTCCTAACCCAAAACACTAGCCTAAAATAGTGTGTCTCATCCCTAGAAAGAAAATGTTACTAATATATTTTAACTATTAACATCCTTTTTAAGGATTGTTGATTACTCAAAGGTAGCGGCAAATGAAACCAATGGTGTTTTGACTTGAAAGCATAAACAAGATGACTAAACTGAAAGAGATTCAAAATGCAAAATGCAAACTTCTACTTCTCTTTTTCTTTTCAAAAATGAAAAATGAAGGCCAAAAAATAAAGACTTATTTTTGTATTTTCAAGAAACAAAGACATGCAATGCAACTAAGACTAAACCCTAGACTACATGCATATGAAGCAAATACTTATTATTTTTTTCACTTTTTCTTTATAAATGGGAAATAAAAACATCCTACAAACTAATGCATGCATGTAATATAAAGAAAGTAAATGGACTTCTTCTCTATACCCCACAAACAGACCCTGGGCTCCCCTAAATCCAGATAGAACCTCACTTGGAATGGAGACTTTCAAATGGGAACAAGCCAATCACCTTGGAATGAAGAGTTCAAACAACAATACTAAATTAAATAGATAATGGGAAGCTCCTAGGTTCAGTCTAAGCCTGCTGATAAAGGCTACTCAACACCTTGCACAACAAGGTCATGCCAAGGAAAGAGGTGTGGGGGGATGCAAGAAACAAACACAAAGACTTCAAAAAATGCTTAAAAATAAGTTAAATAGTACCCTCAATAGGAGACACCACTTCTAAGTGGTCATACGTAGACAAAGGACCCAAGAGGACCCCTCAGACAACACTAAAACACCCTAGACAGTGCCCAAAAGAGTGAAAAATCACTGAAACAGGGAACTCGCAAGTTTCCTTAGGCAAAGTAGTGAGTGAATCACAGGTTTCCTTAAGGAAATTGGTGAGTACATCTAGAAAAAGACAATGTGGAGTTTAACAACTGCGAGTGGGTGGTGGAAGGCCTAAAAGAGGTCAGAAGCGGCCTTAAAAAGAAAAATAAGGTGTCCTAACAGACCTAAGAGTTACTCCAAACTTGCAAGAAGGACCTAAAACCTTAATTACACTGGAAAAAAAGGTAAGTATACCCCAAAAAAAAACAAGTCTCCCCAATGGAGTCTCCAGTTCTATTGTTCGGGAAAGTGTTCCTATGGCTGGGGGTTAAGAGGCCACCAACATACTAGGGGTATAAATACATGTGTATAAAGTTTTGAGAGAATATATAAGCAAGGTTTCAAAGGTAAGAAAGGTTCATACCTTATTCACTGAAGGTTAATCCAAGCTTTCCTTTATCCCTCCTCTTCCTCCTCAATCCAAGAGACCTGTAAAACAAGCTTCAACCTTCCTCAAACCAATTTGACCATATGTAAGGCAATGATAATCAAAATAATATGAAACCATAATCTGATTAACCTCAACATCTTATCACAAATAGAGATACAACACACCTCATACACTTATTTGGAAAGGGAAGAGCTACAAATATTTATTATCAAGTGGAAGAAGTACAAGATATACCTTCTCCTCATGCAAGGCGCCTCGTTAAACTTTTGATCTAGATCTCCTTCTTCTCTTCTCCAAGAATCTCAGCCTCCAAGCTCTGCAACATAGGAAGATGGAATCTAGAAAAAAGGTAGGGGGATGAGAGTCCCAAATTCTCTAGCATAACAATGCAAAATCCAAGTCCCCATTCATGGACCCCTCTTCCTCTCTTATATACTTTTCTGAAGAGTTAAGGTAGAATAGGGATTAGTTAGAATCGAAGGAGTTTTTATATTTTTAATGGTTATACAAGATCTAAAATACTTAGCATCGTAATATCATAACTATAAGCAAAGGATCACTGAAATAAAGACAAGTATAGCAACACAAGAGAACACAAATATTTTCCTTGATGAAACCATAAGGGAGAAAACCTCGCAAAACTTCCTCAGTATAGAATTCAACCAAGTATAATGTAAAACCCCAACAACAAGAATAGTTTCTCATATTCCACAGTAGACTCTTTCTCTCTCTCTCTCTCTCCAACGCCATACTTGAGTGTAAGATGTGTGAGAATGAGAGAGGAACCTCACCTATTTATATTCATTAGGTGAGTGCCTCAACTAACTAACTAAGTCGACCAAGTTCCCTAATTAGGGTTGACCTACCTTGGAAGACTCAAAATACATTTTATATATTACTTTTGTGGGTACTATTGCCCCGACTTACAGCGGAGGGTTTACCTCATGACTTTTACATGACCAATTACATCAAGGACATCTCTGAATGGAGAAATAACATCTTTGAAAAAGAATACCACAAAAGTACAATAGAATATATTCCGAAGTTACAATACTTTAACACTCCCTCTTAACTAGGAAAGTATTCTTCATCAACAACAATCATCATCACAAATCTACAAATGACTGGTGAATCTCTATATGTCACAGGAAATTTTGGAACAACATCATGCATCTTCATCATCAAACTCAATATGAGAATACTGGATATTCTTCTGCAACCTCAGTATGTAAATACTAAATCATCTTCTATGAGTATTGGGTCATCTTCTGCAACCTCAATATGTTAGCAGCATTGAATCATCTATGAGTATTGGATCATCTTCCACAACATTAGTATGTGGATACTAAATCATCTTATGTGAGTACTGGATCGTCTTCTAGATATTGTATCATATTCTACAACATCATTATGTGGATACTGAACCATCTTCTGAATACTGAACCTTCTTCTGTAACATCAATATGTGTATACTGAATATTCTTCTTCAACATCAGTATGTGAATACTGAAACATCATCTACAACATCACTATGTAAATACGGAAACAACATCATATGCATCATCAGTATGTAAATACTGAAACATCATCATATGTATCATCAGTATGTAAATACCGAAACATCATCATCTGCATCATCAGTATGTAAATACTGAAATATCAACATCTGCATTATCAGCATAGAGATGTTGGAACATCCTCATCATCATCAACATAAAAATGTTGAGACAACATCATCATCATCATCAACACAAAGTGTTCTGACTTCAACCACATTAACATTATCATCACAGGGTGTTGGGACCAAAACCATATCAGCATCATCAACACAAGGTGTTGAGACCATAACCACATCATTAGCATCAACATACAAACATTGAAGCAACATCATTATCAACATCAGTATAGAAATATTGAAACTACCTCATCATCATTAGTATATAAATATTGAAATTGTCTTATCAACATCAGTATAGAAATATTGAACTTGCCAAATCAACATCAGTATGAAAATACTGAGCTTGCCACATCAATGTCAGTATGAAAATACTGAATATTTCATATCAATATGGGAATACTGAACCTCTCTCAACAATAATCTAAACAAAATTAGTATGAAAATATTGATCATGCTACATGAGTATAGGAATATTGAAACTATCTCAACAATCAACAATCATCAGAGTAACAACACTTAAACTATATCAACAATCAACAATCACCAATCATCAGGGTAACAACACTGAAACAATCTCAACAATCATCAGTATAGTAATACTGAAGCACACATCACAGCAATCATCAGTATGATAATACTGAAGCAAAACATCTCAGCAAACATCAATATAAAAAAACTGAAGCAATCATCTCAACACTTATCAGTATAACAATACTGAAGATACATCTTTCCCTCTAACTATCTCGGAGCAGCATAATGGTGAGTTCTCTGGTAGATCCATCCAAACATTTTGTCTAACTTACTAACCCTTTCGATCCAACAATCCTAGTTAGACAGATGGATCTTCCTGGGAACCAACAATCATTGCCATGGCTTACACACCCACTTGGGTTAAACTAATCTAGCTATACTTACTAATCCCCCTAGGATCAAAAGGCCTTGTCTGACTAACCCTTTCAAGACAACAGTCCTAGCCAGGATTACCCTACTCTATATTGATCTACCATCACTCCATCCTTCTTCCATCTACCATCACTCCCTCTTTTGAGGGAGGTCCTTTTGGACTACACCAAGCTTGTCTCGAAAGTATTCAAAGTTTACACAAGCTAGAGGCTTAGTCAACACATCTGCCACTTGTTCCCCTGTAGGAACATACTTTATATTTATAGCTCCTTTCTACAACTTGTTCTTTAACATTCTGTTCTTGTAAATCCGCTACTGCATCATACATTTACAACTCGCGTCATTCTTATTTTGTGCATCTATAACTGCATCATTCTTCTCTTTTACATCCGCAACAATATCGTACATTCACAGCTTGCATAATTCTTCTTTTGTGCATCTATAACTGCATCATTCTTATCCAAAATTCTATCGTACATCTGCAACTTCATCATTTCTTCTCTTGTAGGTGATTGCATACAATCCTTCCTACAATTCAAATGCAATTGTATGATTAGAAACATTTCGTAACATATTCATGATGACATACATAAATATATATATGTCATATAATCATGCAACTATTTCCGCTAATGCAACAATCATCTATATATGGTAACTTTCTATATGTCTTCCATCTTGCCAAGACATGAATTCATAAGTCATTAGAGAGAATTTGAGGTCAAAAATGGGCCTCCTAAGAGATGTACTACAAAAATATAAGATATATTAAAATATTAGGAGTTAGGGGTTTTATGGGGTA
>LPNX010738522.1:392060-436672 GCA_001517045.1 Pseudotsuga menziesii
ATCTCCTACTATAATAGTGTTTCCTTCAAACATTCAAGCTTTTCTTTAAAGGTTATCCTAGAAAGTAGGCCTATCATTGTATGGCCCATATACAATGACCAATTTTATCTCCATCCCTAGATCCTGGGAGTATAATTCCACCCCGAAACCTAATACAAATGACCAAAAGTAAGAGAAAGCCAAATATCTACATTTCCAACAAGTAATGAGACCACCATACCTTCCTCTTGCATCAATAAACATAAAATCCCAATCCCCAAACATTCCACTAAAAACAATTTTGTCTCCATCTATCATATTTTTGAAAAAGCACAATATTAGGTTTATGCATATCAATAAGTCGCTTTAAATCCATTCTTTAATTGCTTGTTGAGCCCCAACAATTAAGGGATATACAAATCATGAGGAACCCTTGATAGGGGGGCATTTTCCACTCTAAGAACCCATTCCATAATAAATTGTTTTTCAAACATAACTTTGTTTGGAGTTTTATTTTGAACAAAAGAAATGTAGAGTTTGATCCCTCTACCAAAAACCCTAGACACCCTTCCATTGTTCAATCCTAATCCTCCTTTGATACCCCCCTCAAATTTACCACCCCACGCTTCTTAGGTCCAAGATTGTACTTTACATGGCCCTCCCTCCTCTCAATTATAATAACCCCCCCCCCCCCNCAAAAACCTTCCACACAACTATATAAATGATTTTAAAAATCCCCTTTTTTCCCCATCAAACTAGGTTCCCACTAATGAAGAGGGCCACAACCCAAATACAATATTGTTTTCCAAATAAGAGAGATAAATTGAGTGCTTTTGAGCTTTTGAGCTTTTGAGCTTTTGATTCCTTTCCTAAATCCTCTTGAATCGGTACACATTTCAATAGTTGAGTTGCATCTACATGCGTAGGCATAAATGTAGGAGCCACCTCTTCCAACCGTGACTCTTCTAGTGACTTTGCTAGAGAAGCCCATTTTTTTCATTACCTCAAGTTTATATGTCTGAAGGTTTGATGGTTGAAAATCCTCCTGGCCTATTAATACATCAAAACTAGATGTGTTATCCCTTCACCATCTCCAAATAGAGCCCCACCTTCCAGAGACTTTTGAACCCACTATTTGTCTTAAATGAAAGCTTACAGTATGCCATAAGGTGACCATATACATGGCCACGAGAACATCTAAAAGGCATGCCATAGTATTCTAGGGCCTACTCCACCACCCTATTACCCACTTTCATTACAAGAGACTTAACCATCCCATCCCTTAAATCAACACCAACCAAAATCCAAGTGATTATAGGAAATCTCGTTTCCTTAAAGGACATTTCAACATCATCAAAAACCTAATAGCATTTACAATTCTTTTAAAACATCAAAAGACCATAAATCTAGGAGATAGGGTAATTTTACCCAAATTGGAATAATATCTGCCTTTTTTGTCAAAGGACCAAAGAATGGTAGTCATTTCTTCAATGAAAGAGGTGTCTAACCCCACTTCCAACATTTACCCATTATAGATTTTGCATGATTGTGGTTAAGTGTTAATGGGTATTTTAGGGCATGGTTTTAAAGATAAAGTATGGGTCTTTCCTTTTTCCTTTGTCACCTTTGTTGTGTGTTTTTAAGGAAAAATTCTAGACACATTGTGGTACAAATTGGACACAACTTTTTCCAAGTTGGGTCGAAGATGAGTTATGTCAATATTATGTTGCTTTCACTTATGTGAAACAAGCTTTGGGAAATCCACTAGATGTATTAGTGTTTTTCTTGCTAAAACTTCTATAATTGATATGAGACAATTATTTTGATTTATGAAAGGTTCCTATCGTATGTAGAATATTGTTGTTCAAGGCAAAGTTAGGACTTGGATTCTTCTTGTGAATCAAAATAGGGCGTCATAAAGGATAGATCATGGGGATAAGAGCTTTGAATAGAACACTAAGATATTTATAGAAGCAATTGAGATTGTGAGTTCTTTAAGAATTATGCAAGTCACCACAAACAATGCATGATCTTGTAAAGCAATGAGTGCCATAACTGAATGCAAGTGTGGTTATATTTTTTGGACCCAATATGTGATTGATAGTTTTAATATTTCTTTTAAAACTACTGTTGTTGAAATTACATGGATTAAACAACTTTGGGATGAAGCAAAAGAAACAAATTTCCATAAACCGCCAACATATACAAGCAATGTATAGGCAATGTGCCAAGCTCCAACTTCTAAAGGTTGGAGACACCAAATTTTTATTCACAATGGCGTGCTTCAATAGTGATGTGATATAAGGGTTTCTTGTCTTCCTCATGGTTAGTCAACATTAGAAAACATAGACACATTGCAATATTAAAAATGTAGTGTGCATCAAAACTATCATTCTCGATGAGGCTTGGTGGGGTTAAATTGAATTATTTCTTCCCATGTTGGAGCCACTAGTTGATTTGTTGTAACTTTGTTATATAAAAGTGCATATGTGGGGATGAGGGTACAGATAAAATATTTGAAAGAATTTAAGTAGTCCTTGAAGGGAGGGACCAAGCACTTTTACATGGTATCATAAAATAGATAGTTATCAGTAGATGCATTGAATACAATATACATTTGCATTCTTTGACCTATGAATTCAAGGATAAGACAGATGTACTTGATAATTTGGAAGAGGAATTTAAGACCCTCTCTCATACAAAAATTAATGGTTTGAAGAAGAATATTAGTTGGATGGAGGTGGCCAATACCCAGTAGGAGAATGAAGTAGTCTACTTGCAAGCTCCATTGATGAACTTCATGAGGAAGTTGTTCCTCTTCATGCAGATAATGTTTGCTTGTTTGATGGATACCGTGAATTGAAGAAAGATTATTATTGTTGTAGTAAGAAAGGTGAGACCATTAAAAGATTGCAGAATTATAAACAAGGTTGAGTTAGAATTCAATCAATTGTCGGTTGCTATGAAAAAGTGTAATGGTGTTGAGCTTATGAACTGTCCCATCACTTCTACATTTGATGGTCTTGCTTGCAACCTCGTTGATGGTAAGAAAGATAATGTTGATGTTTTGACACCTTCTCATGCTTTGTTGCCTACTAATGTTGTGTTTTCTCCTAGTTTTGAGAAATATTCCAAAGGTGGGCTATACCAAAGGTGGACTTGGAAAGAGTGGACAATGTATTGTTGTTCTGATTACCCCTGAGCTAAGATCAACTAGAGTATGTCTTGGATATGCACAGTGTTCATTGACATATAGGAGTGTCTCTATGAAGACTAGAATAGTCATGTTTGTTGCAAGTGGAAGTCATATGATTGACCTATAGCAAAGGCAACCCACCAGTAATGATTCTGATAAGCAGAGTACCTATTTGGTTCATAATCTGCCATAATCTGAAATTGTTATTTTGGATGATTTTGTTGTTGATGTGCAGAGTTGTCCTAAACTCTTTCTTAGGAAAGAAGCTAAGCTTTCTCCTTCTGTTTAGCCAGAACAACAATATTTTCCATATTGACATACTCGTCATAAGGTTCACAGGAATTGGCCTAGTGATTTACATTCTTGGAATGGTGGCAATTTTCATTTGGACCTTTGTAAAAGAAACATGAAAGACAGCTTTGGACCAATGCCAACTTCCAAGGTAGATTGTGGTTGCATTGATGAGTAGTCGTGGCAGCATTTGAAAGTGTTTGAGGAGTTCTTATAGGTGTATATCATTACAGTATAGTTCTCCTCTATCTCCCCTGTTGGTGTGGTCAACCAAAATTCGACTAAATGTAATGGTGAACTAAGTTTCCATTGGAGATGTTGACATTTGTATTTGACAATTGTATTGTTTTATGCACTTCTAATACTCCCTTGGTTGTTTTGAAGGGGGGTGTTAACTATCGATTGATGCTATTGATGATTTTGAGTAAACGAAACTTGAGATGTCTAGTTGTTTGATTGACTAAGACTAGATGTTTGAACCCACTGAACTAAGTTCATATGAGTTATTTATGGATTGTTGGGATATGCGAATTGGAATATTGGTGTGTCTCAATAAGTGCATATTTGATGATTTCTTTGACAAACACTGCTTGACGGACAGATCTTATTTCATTATTGTTAATACATTACTGTCAGGTTGACTCATCAAGAGGGATATTTGGACAACAATTTGGATACTTTACTTTTTGATCTGATCTTATTTTCATATATGCTTTTGTTTATCAACATGGTGCACAAATTATTTCATTGATTTCAGAGTATATCAGGGGAAGGATATTGTTGGTGACAACTGTTCGATCTTTTATTTTAGAAGCATCACTATGTTGTAGATTGATCAACATAATGAGTATTTTTATGTTATTCTTTGGCGGTGGCAAATTTTCTGGCTGTACTTGGTTGGATCAGTTTTCTTCTGTGATCAGCATTTGTTGTTCATATCAAATTAACGAGGGTAGTTTATATGCAATTTTATGTTTCCTCCAAGATGATTTTACAATGCAGTGTTGGAACTAACAATTATTGAGAAACCCCACATTGTTGGAATGTAGAGTTGATTGTTAGATGGAGTCATCCAATTGAGTAAACATGGAGTTAATTATGTCAACTAATGATCTTTAAATCCACTTTTTATGGACAGTTATGAGTGTGTGGTCCTATACATAGAGGGTTTAGTCATCTACCCAAACCTATATATAGATTATCTCCTTTGATTGGCTCATCAACATATCACAGAATTTTGTTCATTGTGCTTCAATGTTAATGGTGTCCAATGACATCACCAATGCTCTTGGAATCTCTATTGTTCACTTCCATTGCTTTCTTCATGATCCATGGGTAGTAAAGCACCAAACTTAGATTACATCTTTCAAAAAAATATTCACTCAATGACTAACTCCTACTTTAGACTTGCATAAGAATTGTTTGTAAATATGTCAATATTAGTTGCAACTGTCATTGATGCTTACCATTCTTTAAACTCACTCTTAGGTTTGTCCTTGCTCCAAGGTTTTCTTTGACATGAGCTCAACACCAATACTTTGTACCTATTGTCACATACATAGTAGCTAGGTTACCACTGTTCTTGAGCAATCCCGAGTATATTTTTGAGTCAATCCTTTACTTTGAGATCAACAGATGATGAGCTTCTAGCTGATGATCACTCTTATTCAGTGGATCCAGAGTGTTCTGATGATTAGTTTCATGCCATGACTAAGCCTCATGACCTCAGATTTGATGACCGAGTTAGCCATTCTTCATTGACTTAGAGCAGAGATGTAGTGACAATGCCCATGATGCACAGCAACAACAATGTTTCAATGTCTTTCAGATTGTTCAGATCAGATGCAGGTATATGACCTAGGTGATATATAGATATGTACATGTGGATTTTGGTTTTGCTCTATTGTCTATTTTAGTAGTTAAACTTGGTTGATAGTGGTTATGTGTTGGCAATATCTTATTGCTTTTCATTGAAATCTAAAGTATAAGTGATCTAGTTGTTATGTTCAAGAGATTATTTTGTATACTCATTGGTCATGCCCTACTCTTAGTATGAATTTGGTCATTTCCCTGTAGAGACATATCTTGTTAGCCTTGGCATCTTTTCACTATCTCCATCCACCCGTTGTCTTCCATATTTTCTTAACCCTGACTTGTATCTTGATTAGTGACATCTATGATTTTCCCCACCTTCACCTCTATGTTAGAATAGGTCTCCCTGTTTAAAATGTGTCTCGGTGTTGGTTTGTGTGATTTTCATCACAGGAATTGTTTTCCTCTAGGTCTTAAACACAAGTAGTTAAGGTCTTAACTAAAAGTGCCTTTAGACACTAAGGCATCAGAACTTAAATGTTCTACTTAAATGGATGCCTAGCCAGCGAAATAACAATGTTTTTAAACACTTGCAAATAAAGTGTAAAATCCAGTCAGTTGTCAAGAGACGAGCACTCGTCATTTGTATGATGTGAGGTCATTTTCCCCCAAAGGGCAACAGGGTGGTCACTCCATCACATTTATGGACGGTGGCGGGCAATGGAGGTCATACCAAGTCATTATCTGAGGCCTGCCAGGTTATTCAAGGCACATGCTCTTGGAGGATGGCTAGTTAATTAAATGTTAATAAAGTAAATGTCTTTAAAAGAGTTAATGGCCAAGGGATGAGCACTCATTCATTGTATAATGTACGGCTCATTTGCCCCTTCAGGGCCACAGGGTGAGGCTAACATGTCAAGGTTGTGTCTTTGTCATTGTCTAGAAGCCAAGAAGGCTTTACATGGCACCTTCCGTTGGAGGTTGACTAGTGTCTTTTGTTGTGCAAATAAATTGTTTTAAAAGGTTGTTTGTCTAGAGTCTAGTGGACCATTCTCATTATTCCACCCATCTGTGAGACACTGGCATTCCCTATTGTTCACCTAGTCTAGTTTGTGTCGTGTGGATCCCCTTTTCCTTCAGCCTAGATGTTTACAGTGTCAAGTGTCAAGTCATCCCCATGACCTTACCTTGTTTTATTCACCTTCACCCTTGACTGGCAAAATGGCCAAATCTATGAATGAATACACATTGGAGATTCATGTTTATAGCATCTAATTACTTTGATTTGGACATATCATTTATATGTATTGTGATTGTAATCTCCTGTAGAAGCCACTTGTACTTTAGTCTTACTACTAACATAGATAATTGAGCATGCTATATCCATTTTGTATTTTGCAACATCAAAGATTTCATTTGGGTCATCTTTTTATCATTTTTTACCTGGTCAACCTAGTTTGACCAAGTCAATAGCAGGGTCTAAGATGAGTTTTGGCCTATGGTGGTGTAAGATGATTATTTGTGGTCTATTAGTGTTCATTTGACATATTCATGCTTCAAATGATAATTTATCATGGTGGCTTGTGTTATTATTATGGTTATCATCATTTACAAGCTTTATTATCATTATTATTTTGGCATGGATGGAGCCTCTAATGTATATTTTTATGGACGTATGG
This sequence comes from Pseudotsuga menziesii, assembly GCA_001517045.1. Classification (NCBI taxonomy): domain Eukaryota; kingdom Viridiplantae; phylum Streptophyta; class Pinopsida; order Pinales; family Pinaceae; genus Pseudotsuga; species Pseudotsuga menziesii. Next base: position 399,018 of record LPNX010738522.1, read on the forward strand.
CATATGAATACTCACTCCTAGTAGATTTGGGCATTCTGAATCCATTAGTGCACTCAGTTTTCAGTTCCAGGCACTTGTATTTCACATATGGACTAGTTTGTCAATACAACAGTTTTGCCCTAGTAAATAAAAATAAAATGATTTTCAGTGGTTATTTGTTTCTCCTAGGGGGGCACCAGGGCACATAGTGTGTAGCCATCCAATATTACCATATTGCTATGGTGTCGATTCCATTTTTGTAGTCAGTTGATTCCTAGGTTCAGTCAACAATGAGATATGAGCATTTTTCTTTTCCCGGTGCAGTGTTTTGACATATTAAAATAATGAAAATGGCTAATGAGGAAATCGATTTGAGTAAATGAGGCAAGGAAATGGCATGAGATTGATGTAGGGCACATTGTTGATGTCATCTTCACCTTCTGGCATCAGTTATATTCTTCATGTGGTCCACACGTCCTAGTTTTTATCATTTTGGGCAATTTTGACGTTTTTTGAGGGGCCACGATTTGGTCACATTATGATATTACCAAGACTCATTATTTGATATTGTGTTATGGGGCCATGCTAGAAAATGACTTGTATTACCTTCTAGCCCCCACCATGTGCTATGTTATGTTTCAGTGGGTGCACCCCCTCTATTTTTGAGTTGATCCATGTATCTGTTATTCAACTAATCTTATCCGTTGATTAGAGTGATCTTATCTTATGATCTTGACCCTTGATTTTTTTTGGATCTAGGTATAATGTACTTCAGAGATGTATATATTGAGATGTTCTCTCATTGTAATGGACTTTTGGCTCTTGAGCTCTTGGATTAATAAAATATTTTTGCAGAAACTCTTGGAAGCTTTGTCGAATGTCTTGCATGGAGATTGGAAAATTTTTATCTTTCTAACATTCTTGCAGATCGATGTTTTGCTAACAATTTTGCAAGTGGTCGTACCATTGATGGAGAGGACGATTTGACGGGGACGTTATTGTGGTTGAGCTCCATACTTCCACAAATCGTTTTAGTTTCAGGGAGAATTTTTATTGTATCTTGTGATCATCTTGATGCTCGTTGTTTCTTTATTCATCAATCTCATCTCTCTTTTTATAAATTGATTATTACTTAGGTAGATCTCTTTTGCAGGAGGAGGGCGCACTTGGTCTCTTGGAGGGAAAATCTATTTCACTTGGCATTGCATGGAAAGCGCTCATAATTGGTCGGAAATGGAAGATCATCACCATACAAGGTTAGTAGCAAGTATTTCCAAGTATGTTTGTGTCTATTTTCTTTTTTTGGGCTTAATCTAATTGTCACCACAAAACCCTCTTATTTCAAGCCCTAGTTTTCTAGATCTGACAAATCAATCACTTATTTGATGATGGCCATAAAAACCCAATTAGGAATAATTATTTAAACCCTAGATCTAAAGTTTCAACTCAATCCAACTCCATTTACCCTTGGATCTAGCACTAGTCTTCTCTAGGTAGGGCGTCCTCCCTGGGCGTTTGGTCAATCCTTCAGATCTATCAGTTGGATATGCTTAAACCTGCCTCAAATCAACAGATCTACTCTTCAAGCATCCAAATCTAGCCACTTTATTTCCCGATCTCTTTTGGGTCCACTTTGTCCTTAACTGCATAAACCCTAGGTGGATCTAACTTGGTATTTCTCATTTGGACTAGATCTATCTAAATCTATTTTCTTAAATTTCTTGTGGTACATTTCTCTCCAAGTTAGGCAATTTTTCATTACCTTAAGCCTCCCCAACTTGGCTTTAACCTCACCTACCACATTCATCCTCTTAGATCTAGATCATTCTACTCATTATTCACCTTTTGTACCGATTGCATATCCCTTAGAGTGTCTTGAATAGGTTCGCTAGTCCTCATAGGCTAGTAGGGTATTCCCCTAAATCATTCTACGGCTTTATCTAAAGTGACAAGAGCCCATCCAGTGTGACCACTACCTTTCATTAGTATTGGACGAGGCCCTTGCAGTGTCACCGGTTAGCTACCTCACATCTACTGTCCCGAATATGACACATTTAGTAGGTACACATCGTGTGATTAACAGTACCCTTTGCACAATAGGAAACATACACAAAACCAAGCTTGCAACATATGCCATTCACATGTTCCCAACAATTCCAGTGGAGCTCGAAGTGTTTCAAGAAAGAGTGCCTATGATTAACAACGGTACTAAAGAAGAAAAGGATCCACATAATCTAGAACTTTGTTATTTCCTTTCAAAATACATCGAATGCCACTCTACTCTCTAGTTACTCTCTAGCTACACGTCATGTGATTAACAGTACCCATTGCACAATAGGAAACAGACACAAAACAAAGCTTGCAACATATGACATTCACATGTTCCCGACAATTCCAGTGGGGCTTGAAGTGTTTCAAGAAAGAGGGCCTATGATTAACGGTACTAAAGAAGAAAAGGATCCACATAATCTAGAACTTCGTTGTTGCCTTTCAAAATACATCGAATGCCACTCTACTCTCTAGTTACTCTGCATAGGTTGCCTTATGATGGCAAGTTCACTAAGATTTAAAGATGTTTACACCTCAAGATTGTGAAATGCAAAGCAACAATGACAACAGAGCCCAATAGAGTTTCTATGCAACCACCTTGTTAGAATGCTTAAACGTATCACTTCCATAGGCAAATTGTCTACGCTTCATGTTGGGATTCACCTTTATGTTATCCTTTCCCCGATGCCAGCAATTAAACTACCTTAACCAACCTACGAATAACTAGATATAACCATATAATTATATGACAAATAAAAAACCATGTGTAGAAAACAAGGATATAGTGCTGTTAAAAGTCACAAAAAAGTTAGTTGCAAACCATTGTGCACTTCCCCATCTGGCCAAAATGCCATTAGTTGCAAACCATTGTGCACCTCCCCATCTGTGCCATAGTAATGATTATGACTCTGGAACCTCGTTCATTCCTCTTAAATCCTAAAACGCAATTCATGATAATTAGGAAATCTATAAGCCACAACCAACTTAATGTGGGTGGTAATGCCTAAAATGCATGGGGTGCAATAAATTATCATAGCATACGTGACAACCAGATCCCAACGAATAAGACGTTACATAGAAAAAATACGATCTCCACGGAGACAGACCCATCACAAAGTCAAAGGAATAAAGGCTGAACTCCTTTATAAATGGTCTAGAGTGTTTTGATACAGATATCTTTAATGTAGAATTGCAATATTAATTGCAAGGTTATTTGATTACACTGCAATAATCAATGTAATACCTACAAGAGGATGTTTGAAATCACAGAAGACACTATGGACCTCATAAAGCTCCAGGCAAAGGCACTTCTCCTACAAAAGTGGATTAAAACAACGACGATAAGAATTCAACCAAGGGGTCTTGGAGACACTTCTAAGTCTGGATGTGTTGACACTCTTATTTTAAGTGGCTAACTCATTGGAAGATGAGGCAAAGATGGTAATCACAGACTGGGGTAACCAACTAAAAGTGACAGTTACAGGAATAGGGAAGGCCAGGAGGTCAATTGGTTAGAATCACTCGATACCTATATTGCCTTGAAAGGAAGACTCCATGAGCTCCTTATTGTCTAGCTACACAACACAAGATCTTTAGCCATGGCAACAGATCACTCAGGAAACTTAGCTGGTCATACATGGAGGTTTCTCCACAATCATTTCAGCCACAAAAGATGAATTGCGAAGATCAACTGGGTTTCAACAGTCACCCCAGCATTCTCCCAACAATGTTGTAAGCTGGAGTCCTTAATCACAGTCATGGTTCTGAAACAAGACATAATGAAAACTTGCAATTCTAAAAGATCCATGCAAGCCTGCATAGTTAACTTTCCAAGTGAAAACCAACATAATTCAATCTCTTGTTATAGAGTTGAAGGCATCCAAAGAATGCTCATCAGCTGTTCTCACAGAAGCTCTATATAATACATCGTAGTAAAAGGTTGTTTGTGAACGACCATATCCATTGCTCCATGAGCATAACCAAGGGTTCATATAACTTTTCACTTGCTCTACTAAGAAGCCAAGGTTGATTCCTCTCGAAATCGAGGGTCATAAATTGTTATAGGTTTAAAATACAATTAAGTCCAAATGGAAATGAAAGGATAATCCAATAAAATACAAATATAAGTTTTTTAATCAAATTTTCATCATTAGGGTATCTACAGAAAACAACCAATGCACAAATCAAGCTCCAAAAGATACCCTTTATTGTTATCAAGCAAGCATAATAGGTGTTCGATAGAGCTAGGAGCCTGAATTCCAAGTCAAAGACAGTTCGTGGGAACCCTCATCTTCCCAAATGACAAATTAAACTAATAAAAGAAAAAGCTTGCATCAGGATAAAACCAATGTTGAAATATTCAATATTTAATAGACTAGAAAAATAAGAAAATACTTCTACGTCAAAAATAATGAAAAAGATTCTTAGATTTAATGTAAACTCCTTGCCTCTATTTCGAATAGAGTAGGAAAATAGTCATCATATTTCCTACATTCAAAGATGAAATATTACATAATATGAGATTTTTTTTCTTTGTACAAAAACATGAAGGTGGAATTCACTACCCTCTCCTGTGTTTCTTGCCTTTGTAAGTGGATTAACAGGCTTCAAAGTTAACACCTATCAGGATAATTTTGTAGGTTTAAATATATTTCACTTCCAACATCCTATTATAATAATGCATCTGTTTATAGGCTTGTCATCTAATGGAAATCTGTGATGCAATTTGCATTAGATATTTTATGGTAGACATCATCTCAAACCAGAATAGCTGTTTTTATAGTCTCACCATCAGCATCTACCTCAAGATACAATGAAGCATGCATGAATTCTCTCCTGTATTGGTTTCACAAGTACTGATGGTAAAATCTTCTGTGAGCGGAATTAATCCCAACAGGTATATCTATTAGTCAAGCATGTGGGCCCCTTCTGCAGTCACTCATCAGTTCACAAGATGTAAACCACACTTAATGTAATCAGGTGTGAGAAGCCACGTGTAAACCACATTTGTTGGAGTTGACAACTGAAAGTCAGTTTTGCCATTCATCGACATGTTTTTACATGGAAAAATGAACACATACCAACACCACAAAAAGCCAACCTTTTCCCTTTTGTACAAAATCCCTCATTGAGCTTTAATTTCTATAAACTTGAAAGTAATTGTTAATCCAGGTGAATTTTAACAAATGGCAATGAAGCACTTCTAAGATTTGAACTCATGCATTGATCAAAATGAAATAGCACAATTTAGTAAAGTTGACAGCTATTACATAACCTTCCTTGCATATAATGCATCAGAACAGAAGGTAACCGGCCTCCATCGGTAATAGAGGCCTCATCTATTGGCCCATATCACGGGTGCCAATTTTACTCTTCCGCATATATAGAGAACAACATAAAGAAAATTGAATTCGTTACTAGCTGGCACAACCACCAGCTGCTCTTCGCTATAGCATATTTGTTTTGTTGATCTATTCAGGATAGATGTTAATATATATATAATTTACAGAAATGAAAGTGGATATTTTAGCATTAATTCTAAATCCCCCTCTATCTTGAGGTTTAGCTGTCATCAACCACTCCAGGATAGTAAATCACTTTTCCTCCAGTTTCTTAATTCTCCCAGAAATGGAATATTATGTCTCGGTGCTTACTCTGCCATAGGAACAGTTCCACCAGCTTCTACAATCTGTTTCTCAAGCTGCAGTTTAAGAGAAATGTATCCCATCAATGATGTGGAAGCTCATCAAACATTGAAGTGTGAGCTCATTTCAGTAAACCAAAAATCAGCCAGCCAATTTAGTGATTTCTTAAGTTTTAACCAAAAATCAACTTCTCAAGACAACATTAACTTGGGAGAAAAGATATCTTAGAAGTTTAAAAGAAATACAGGTTTCATGTTCAAGTAGTTTGCTAAGGGACATCCATTTAACATTTTGTGCATCTCTTCCAATTACTGTTTGCCAACAATCTAGTCAAAAGCTTTCCTGCACATATTTCCCCTCCACACAGCTAAATTTGCTGCACATAATAACTTGATATAATTGACAATTTTCAAAATTCATTACCAACCAGTTTACCTGAAATAGAGTCTCCAGCTTGTTTTTCACGAGGTAACACTCCTGCTTCATTTGTTGCAAGCAATATAAGCATCTGCATATAAAGAGCATAGAATTAACCACTAAAGAAGCCTCAGCTCCTCATTTGATAAGATAGACTGCAAAAGAGGAACATCCTGAAGCTTTACAAAGTAAAACCATTGAATCTCATTATTTTGAAAGAAAGAACAACCAACATATCCAGTATAGAGATGTATTCCTGTTCCATCAAAAATGGAGGAAACAACAATTTATGTTGTTGACAGTGAAGAAAGAAACTAACTTACCCTTCTTTATTTTTATCTTGACAAAATCCACGAAACGTTATACACGTAGTCATTACTCGCCGTGCTCCTATACTGTTTCCATACAACAATTTTCAAATCAGTGCTTATCAATAAACAGAAATTGTATTCGGCCCAGTTCTCAAATATATGTACTCTATTCAAATTGTGAATCAAGTTCAGGTAGAAAATTATGACTGATTATTTGTAAACCATTCAGCTGCAATCAAGCTATTAAAAATTTAAAAATACAAAACAGAAAATGCTCAATGCATAAAACATTCTTGGTTTCAATATAGAAAACTACAAAAATGGTCATTACAATAAATTAAGAACAGAGAAGAAAAACTCAGAATGATGTTGAAATAGAACAAAGATAGTCAACTTCCCATAAAAAGATGAAATCGCCAACTTCCATTGCTACTTCCAATATGGAGCTTATCCATATACATATGTATACTATACATAGCTACACATACATAGATATATACCTACATGCACGTGTGCAAACACACCTCTACATGCGTTGCATCTCAAGATCTGGACGGTAATATGTCCTTCTCCAAAACCTTTAGCTTTGAATATTTATCTTCTAATTCATGTCGGAGTAGCATACACGCACACACAAACAGGCAGGTACAAATAAAAATGTGTCTGGATATTTACAAATACATATAGATTACCTATGCATGTCTGCATTTTGAAGTGGTTTTGGTTATAAGTAGAGTCAACCTTGGAATACAAACTTTTTTCAGCATGTACTATTCAGTATACTCAAAATATACACCCTACACAACACAAACACTTGTCTGATTTTAAAAATATCGTTTCTGAATTGCAACACATAAAAAGTTCAAGATCTCTATAACCTGGTGTATGTTGGAATTCTTAATTCATTATTTTTGCCACAAATATTCTGAACTCCTAAATCTTTAAATTCAGAAAAATTCATTCCTTCTTTCTTGTAGTTATATTTCTTTCGAAATTCAAAAAAGTGCTTGCTAATAATGTAAAGTCTACATATTAATTCACTCCATAAATTTCTTTCAGTTAGTGTTTTTCTCTGCAAACCCTAGCCACCAGTTTTCCCTAGCTGCCACATCCTTGGCGCAGGTCGTACATGGAGTCTCTTCCGGACTCAGATCTGGGGGGGCTTCCCAGCATGCTGAAGTGGAGGATTTCCACACTACAGGGACCTCCTATCGTCCCTCTGCTTCAGCTCCTCAGCATTCTCACTTTGTCAACCTTGCCCCGGTCCCAGAGGTCTAGCTCTCTTCTTCTGCCTCACGACTTAAGGCAATAGCACTTTCAGAGTGTGGTTTGGTCAGCCAGTTTACCTTCGCGTAGCGCAATGGAGATCTAGATAACAAAATTGTAGGCCTCTTATCAAAGGAGATCTTCAGCAGAATTTTTGTGGGCGAGATTATTTCACCGTGATTTCATTTCTGTGGTGGCCCATATTTCATTGGACCAAGAGGAATGTATTTGAGAATATGGTCCTTGGCTTTCAACCCCAAAAAGGGCATTCCTTCAGCAGTTATGATGCAGATTTATCTCCCTCATCTCCCTCTACATTGTTGGAGTGTCATGAGGATCTGGCAGCTATTGGAAACTCTCTTGGTAGATAGTAGATACATTGACAAAGCTTGTGCTCAAATATGTGTTGAAGTAGATCTGGAAAAGGGTCTGCCTGAAGCCATAAACTTATCTATGGATGGTTGGACAGGAACCCAAAAACTGGATTATGACAGCTTCCATTCAAGTGTAAAATTTGCCATGTGGCCACTTTGCAAGAAATTGTCCCAGAGCCCCTGCTCAACAACCAGCCCCAGAAACTAAAATATGGATGGGAACAAGAGAAGAACGGGGCAAAAACTGTAAGCAAATGTCAATCTGTCAAGCACTTGTCCATCCTCTCCTTCGGTGTCCACTACTAATCATTTTTTGATCCTTACACAATCGAGGAACAGGTCGTTGATCAATCTCAAGCTATCTCATTGATCTCTCCTGTCAAGAAGGCCAAACCACTGGAGCAGCCAGTGCTTGAAGAGTTTGGCCATAAGGTCACCAATAGGAGCCTATTCAGTCTTATTATGTGGGGAAGGGTACCCCTGGACACAATAGACACATGATGCTATGGGATTTGATTGATACACAATGGATGGTACCTGATTTTGAGACTCGCACAAGTATTACTCGTGAGACGGAGATGTATTGAGAGGCTACTGGACTATTTGGCTATGTCGATGCTATCCTAAGTCACCTAGTTCGAATTCGTGTTCGAGTTCGATGACCTTGAAGTTCGTCAAAAATTCGGCAATAAAAATTTTGGTGATAAAATTCGACATTAAATTCGAGAATATAAAATTTGAAAATGAAAATATATATATGAAACTTTTTAATTAAATTCAATATAATTATTAAAATTATGATAAAAATGAAAATAAAAAACATTAAAATATCATTACTAAGGCACTTTAACTATAAAGTGAAAATAATAATAAAAAATGTTTTTTAAATGTTTATATGTAATATGATCTATTTAATAATAATTTATTCATAATTAACACTTGATATTTTAAATAATTATACCAACGTTAATCTTTAATGATTGAACATATATTTCAATATTGAACTTCTAACGTCTTGTCAAGACTTTAGAGGATCAGGCAAAGGTGAAGCAAATAATCAGACCAGCGGCATGGCGGCAAACAAATCCCAATGGAAGGAAATTTCGCAGCAAGACTGGCGACACGGCGGTGAGCAAATCTCGATGGAAGGAAATTTCGCAACAGTCTTTGCTAGATTGCTACAGACTTACAGTTCCGGTCGTGGTTGATGGCGTAGCAAAGACTCCACAGTTCCGAGTTAGATCAGCGGCGAGAGAATTCTATGACACGTTTCAGTTCAATTATATAACGCATTTTTTCTGTCGAATTTAAATGATTTCAAAGGAGAATTAAATGATTCCTCTTAATTTAATTGTCGTAAAAATCAAATTGGTGTTTGCGTTGAAGTGCACCATTATATTCGGCGAACTTCAAGGAACAAATTCGCCTACTGATTAAGTTCGCCGATTTTCGATTTTGAAAGTTAAAAATCGGCGAACGCGGTGACTTAGATGCTATCCATGTAAGGACCATTTTGACTCCAAGAAAGTGACTACAAATTAGAATTTATTTAGAACTTCAAATTTTTAAATTTTAATTGTGTTTTATCATTTTATTTGAAAAATGAAATTTGAAATATATAATATGATTCTCTTTCTTTCTTGTTTATTGTAGGTGTTTGGTGGAGGACATATGGTGTAAGGGCACCAAATTTTAAAAAAATTGCCATCTGAGTCCTCATCCAAACCTGTAGCTCTTATGGATGTGAGCGTAATTGGAGTGTCTTTGATCAAATACACTCAAAGAAACACACCAGGTAAGAACTTTATGAAAGCAATTAAATTCATTGTAATTTAGGAACCTCTTTCATACTGTTTTCCTCTGGCCTCAAGGGTTAAGACTCATTAAAAAAATTTATCACCCTCTTATAGGTTGGATTTACCACGCCTGAATGACTTGGTGTATGTCCACTTCAATCTTCGACTGTGGATGAAGTAGGAGGAGAAAGTACCCGATGTGGATGCCATTTGCTTGGACAATATTGATGTATTGTCCAAGTGGAGGGTGGAGGTTGAGTTACCTATTATGGAGGAGGAACCTACATGGTTAGATGAGGAGCAGCAGCAACAAGGGCAAAAGGAGGAGGAGGAGGAGGTAGAGCGCTTTGACCTAGAGGACTTCGTGGAGGGTGATGTGGCTTCATCAACACCACCTTCTACACTGGTAGATGTATCTAGTCCCCCATTGGAACCCAGTCCCGCTACTCTTCGCTCGACATCTAGTGCAAGGCTAGGACCTTCTATTGTCAGGGGCAGGCTTGGAAAACAACCCATAATCTTTTCCCATAAAAGGGGAAGAGGGCATTGATATGAGAGACAAATAGTTATCTGCTAGTTTTGTGATTTTTGTGATGTCATTTTGTGTTAGACCATTGGTTGCCCACTTTTGAGTACTATTGGACAACTATTTCAGACTTTCAGTATCAACTTTGATGTCTCATATTATATTTGGCATAACTACATGATATATATCAGTGCTTTCTCTATATTTATGTACCAATGTATTTATTTAATGTCATTGTTGCTTTATATGCTTGCAATTATGAAAAAAATGAATATATTTTGTGTTTTTCGATGTTTGTCGTGGTTTGCCAATTTTTTCATCGATGTTGCCAAGAAGATGTTTTCTTTACCCTCGCTGATTTTTTGCAGATGTCAATGTTTTCCACTATTGTGCTAGAAAGCTCCTTCAAGAATGATCCTTCAAAAATGCTCCATCAAAAAGCCCTAACAAAAGGAACCATGGACATGGAGAAGGAATGGTGTCCCTCCCATCTATTGGATAACGAATGCATTCTCCTAGAACTATAGGGGAGTGGGGAGCAAAAATAAAGTAGAAGCAATTAAGGACTTAATCAAGGAAGAAAGGCCTTCCATTTTGCTTGTCCAGGAGACCAAAATGGAGGCAAAAGGGGTTGTAAGTTCTATATCAAAAATATGGAAGCAATGTGAAGGATTAGCAATAAGTGCTCGAAGAGCCTCAAGGAGAATAGCCACCTGTTGAGATGCTAGGGTATTTAGGAAATTTGAACTAGTAGAAACATAGCATTGGTTATTGGTGGGGCTAGAGAACATAGAAACGAAGAAAATATCCATAGTTAGTGATGTTTACGTACCAATTATATATGGAGAAAAATTGGAGTCCTAGATATCGTTGTTTGTTTTGCAAGAGAGGAGGTTAGCACAAAGAATAATTGTAGCCATGGATTTCAATTTTACTCTCTCTCAAAAGAAAGAAGACAGGGTAGTCTACTCAGGGACTAGTTTGGTGAGCACATGGAGGAAATAATGGCAAATTGGGATCTAATTGATATTCCTCCCAAAAAAGGCCTTTTCACCTAGTCTAATCGTAAGTTTGGGCCAAGGCACATCACGGCAATACTAGTCAAGTTCTTAGTCCATAGCTCCATTCTGGATGGTCTCTCTATTTCGATCAAGATTCTCCCTTCGACTGCTTTAGATCAATCCCATACTTTTATCTATTCTAGAGTTTGTAGCCCTTTATGGTTGCAAGAGCAGGCGGCCATGGAGATCATTCAAAATAATGGAATATCTCAATCTAGGGTTCGTTAGCTTTTGTGTGGGAATCTATAGTTTACACTGCAATTTGGGAAAAGTGCACTAAAACAATTGGTGAAATCCCAATATAAGTCATTGTTGTGTAAGAGAAAAGAGGCCCAACTGAGTTGGAAAACCTTCAAATGAGAATGAAAGGAATGATAACAACAAATGAGCTCTAGAGGGAGGAGCTAGAACTAAGCCGGAAAATACATAAAATGCATAGGCAAGAGGAGATCTGGCGCCAAAGTCCAAAAGTTTATGACTAGGTGCAGGGGACAGGAATACCGCTTACTTTCAAAAACAAGCTAAGGGAAGAATGCAAAGAAACACAACCAAGGAGTTGTACGATTCCAATGGAAGGCAAATATCTTACTTTAGGTTTGTAAAGGAGGAGGAATATAGGCACTTGAAGCATCTAAATACAGTAGGCAACTCCAGCTCAACGGCAAAAGAAATGATGCTCCATATATTCCTAGTTCAATAAACGACAAGGAGAATCTTTCTCTTGAAAAAGAAATCTTGAAAAACAAAATAGTAGAGACCATCTAAAGCCTGAAGCCTAACAAGGCCCTAGATCGGATGGATTCACCCTTCAAATCCCTCTTGGAATATAATAAAATCAGATCTTCATTGTTACCGGGCAAACTAGCAGGGCTAGTGCCCAATAAGTAAATGTGAGAAATGTGTGATCCAATGTCACCTCAATCACACTTCCAACTGCTTTGGAGAGTCGTAACCTCCGAGGGGATAGCCCTCTAGCTATCCTGTAAGACACTTAGACAATGAAACTATATCTTCCATGCAATGTCGTGAGTAACCAGTGCCTTAAAATCAATTATCTTGAGAATAAAGAAGACATACTATGAAATCAATCCAATGTATCAATATCAATATGTAATGTCATTCATTAGATGTAGGACAGCTAACAACAAATATCTCACTCATATGTCATTCAAAATCAAGTATCATCCCATGAGATCATGCACCCAAGTGTTATTACAACACAACAATATTCAATCCACTTGATGAACCGACTTAGCTTGAACTTAGTGCTATCAGTGTTTATAACAGTCCTATCATTGAACAGTGAACAATATGCATTCAACTATCTTTGCAAATCAGAACTGTACTAGCAATTTGACCACCTTCAAGTCTGATTTCTTTCTTTGTGACAATGTTTAAACAGTAATTAGCATCTTAAGATGTATGTCAAACTCAATTAAGAAAGCAGCCCTGAAAGCAACCTCGGGCACTTTAACTTTATGAAGCAACCATGAAAATACAACTCCTGTAGCATTGACTTACCCACTGAACAGCATCACTATAAGCCTTGATATAGCAAACTTTCATCCAACAGTCATTTATTATTTTCTTTACAAATCTGATCTGACATTCATTAATTCTTTGTTGTTTGTTTGCACTTTTGTGACAGGTTTTAGGACTGTGAAGTGGGAAGTCTGCAATATTTTGCAGACCTAGGAGCAGCAGCCAATAGGACTGCCCAAGGGCTGTTATAGCCCAGGTTTGGGGCGAAGAAAAGAGGGCCAAGACCCTAAAGGAAAAGGGCAAGGGTGAGGGAGGGCGAGGGAGGATGGCCGAGGTGGACATAAGGAGAGAAACAGGGCTGCAGCAAGGGTAGATTAGGGCTAGGATTTAGGTTATTGAGGGTAGAAAGAGGAGAAAGAAGAGGAAGGGTGAGGGTTTAGGAGGAAGCCCTAGGGCTGTTAGGGAGGAGTAAGGCTGGAATTATGGTTTTTTAGGTTAGATTTATAGAACTATTTTTAGGGTTTTATGATTTTTATTTTTTTGGGGGGGGGCTTAGGGCTTCCTAAAATTTCGCCCTAGGGTTTTTATGGATAAGGAAGGCAGACCGAATTTGTAGGAGAGGGCCGAAATTTTAGAGGCCAAAAATTTGAAAATTTTTAATTTTTTTATGTTTTAGGGTTTTTAGTCATAAAAAAGCAGACCTAATTAAATGCTATAATTTACCATGAAATGCAATATTTACACATGAAAATGCAAGAGTAATTTGGTAAAAGACGACAACTTAGGGTTTTCATGGATATTACCCTTAAACCCTCGCCCTAGAGGAAGGTGACCAGCCTTTCTCTTGGAGTATTTCTCGTTGTCTACTAAACTAGGGTTCTTGTGACAACCTCTAGGGTTCGTGACAAGAGCCTAATCTAGAGCAAAAATTGGAAATCCGAGGCTAAACCAAGGAAAACCTCATCTTGGAAGCGTTTTCCACCATGAAAAGAGGATAGAAGGTAGATAAAAGGTTCTATTCCTAGCAAAATGCAGCCCTAGGGCTACCATTCAATCATTCAAGAGACAAAAGTCCACCTACCTTACATCAAGAAGACAAAAACTTTGACTTACTTGAGCTATGTGTTGTCCAACAAATCCAAGCATCCACCAAGCATGAGCATAACCAAAAAACTCATCCAACTTTCATCCACAAGAGTAAAGAGAAAAGACTCCAAGAGGTGCACATCAATCCAAGAGGCTATCTTGGGTAAAAAAGTAACATATTGAGTTTTATCCCATCTGTTGTGATTTAAAAATGAAGTGAGGAGATCTATTTATATGTTCTTAGACTCATTTTTTACAAATAAACTAGGCCGACATGCCTTCAAAATGTCAATTTGAAATTATAAAATCTCAACTTAAAATGTAACATGAAATAATATAAAATAGTCAAATAGGTGGGTAACTTGGGTTATTTTCCCCATAGTTTACCCAAAAATGACTAAAATAGCTAAAAATAAGCAAGTTACTCTGAAGTTTGAACTGAAGGCTGGAGTAAGTAAGGGGGGCGTCATGCCCCATCTAACTCCAACAATGTTGATAATTCCTCAACGCCCCCCCTAAATCAAGCAATACAGCCTGGATGAAGAGATGACGCATCACTGGAAAATGCTTAAGGAAGGAGGGCGCTATGTTGAAAAAGGACCAGGAAGGGTGTGTTGACCGCCACCTCCTCTTTCAGTCACCTGACACAAGTTGATCACGAATCTACGTGACCTTCATTAGGTAACTGGTGGCGGTGTTTAATCTACTACAAGTTGATCACGAATCTGCGTGACCTTCATTAGGTAACTGGTGGCGGTGTTTAGTCTAGTCATCTCAACAACTTGAGTCTATAGTGCAATATCAACTTCCTGTTTATATTCTCACTCTAGTAAAGGCTAACCATTGCATCGAACATATCCTTCAGTGACTTCTTCTTGAATATGAGGGATCAGAAGATCCTTTATAGCGTCCATGATCATCCACTTGGCCTTCACTTCTTTCTTCTTGTGAGCTACTAAAAGTTGTAGATTTGTCGATGAAGTCACTACATCCTTGACAATATCCCAAAGATCATGCTCTTCTAATAGAAGAGTTACCTTGCCTTTCCATGATAGGAAATTCAAGGCAACATCCAATCTGTCCTCAAACCTGAGGCTAGTTGATGCCATCTTTTGATCTACACACAAGCTCCCAGCTCTATTAAGTACTACCACTGAAAACCTCTTACTGTTGGTCCTAGTTCCCGACAACTATTTTCGACAATTGATCTACTGCAGTAAACTCTTCAGATCCTCTCAATCAAAGAAGCTATGATATCATGTTAAATTTCCCAAACCCTAGCTGACTACTATCGTTATATTCTCAACTAAACACAAGATGTTATTTAATTGTTGAAATTAAATTCTTACACATATAATTTAGTCCTTCAAATCAAACTTTCATTAATAATTCAAAGCTTACAAATTTGCACATTTACTCAAGAAAATTGCTTGCCAAAAATCGAGAAAACAGCTTGTTGTCTGTTTCCTATTGTACAGGTTGTCCTTACGACTGTACGGACTTTTCCATACATCAGTAAAAATCCATACAGTTGTACAGATCTATCATGTACAAACCTGCACTGCTCTCTGCATAGTTCCTAAACTTGGCTCCTCTCCAACGCTCTAACTCTGCTCCACAAATGAAATCAATCATCTCTTGACCAAACTATCTTTTAGTAAATAATGAATGTGTCTTAACCCTGTATCTTAACTTACCTTTATACTTGAGCAACAACCCTAATCTCTCAATGAGATGTACATTTGAGATTAGTCTCAATCACTAATGTATTAAAATACACTTTATTAAACTCAGCAGCTAAATATAAGACTTTCACTTTACTAATTAAGTGAATTACAACATAGAATTGCCTTGAATGACTTTCAACATGTTTGATAAAACCTAAGCAAGTATTATGCTTTATGAGCTATTCAATCAGATCTCGCTAAACTATGTTATTTAAGTATTGAGGGGATTTTGCAATCCAACATATGATATATCATTTTTGGGATTATTTGGTAGTGTAAGTCATTAATCTATGACCTATATCTCATGAGTATAGTCACAACTAATCAATATCTCATGGTTTTGAATACTCCACAGTGAAGCATGCTTGAGCCTGATGATTGATGCTATGCAATTCATTTCACTAGTCTCAATCCAAAATCTTCACCCTTGTGAGAATCACCCAATGCAATGAATGCTAAGTGGACTATTCAAAAGCATGAGAAATTGGTCAGTTGCAATTATACTCATGGGATATGGGTCATAGATTAATGACTTACACTACTCAGATAATCCCAAAAATGCTCTATCATATGTTGGACTGCGAGAGCCACTTAATACTTAAATAAAAGAGTAAAGGGAAATCTAACCAAATAGTTCATAAGGCACTACTACTCAGTTGCAATTATACTCATGGGATATGGGTCATAGATTAATGACTTACACTACTCAGATAATCCCAAAAATGCTCTATCATATGATGGACTGCGAGAGCCACTTAATACTTAAATAAAAGAGTAAAGGGAAATCTAACCAAATAGTTCATAAGGCACAATACTTGCTAAGGTTTTGCAAATGGGATAGCAAGCTAAGTGGACTTGATTATGGAGAAAACTCCATAATTAAGCACACTTGAGCCAATGGAGTCTTTAGATGAGTGACTTCTCAAGAAGTCTTGGTTATCGAGTGCAAGCCCCGAAGGTGATGATCGATGCTATGTGATTCATTTAACTAGTCTGAATACCACTTCTTCACCTCTGTGAGCATCACCCGATGCAATGAGTGCTAAGTGGAGTATTCAAAACCATGAGAAATTGGCCAGTTGCGAATATACTCATGGGATATGGGTCATAGGTTAATGAGTTACACTATGCAAATAATCCCAAAAAAAGATATATAACATCAATATGGTCCGAGAGGCAATCCACTCAAGCCATAGTGGAGGTGACAAAGGTATGGTCATAAAAATAGATCTTGGAAATTTTTCTCATAGATTTAGGCATAGCTTTATCTACTATGTATAGGAAAGATTTGGATTTTGCCTCGATGTTCATTAGATGGATCAGAATCTTGCATTGGACAGCCTTGGATCGCCCCATTTGTTAATGGAAGGCCAACCTCTTTTTCCAAAGTTCTAGAGGCATCAGGTAGGGTTATCCTCTTTCTCCAGTCCTTTATAGAATCATTGCAAAGACCCTCAGCAGAGCATTGAACAAGGAAAGATAAGATGGAAATCTAGATGGCATTCTTATCTCCAGAGGAGTAAAACCTATCAATCATGCACAGTTTGTGGACGATACACTCTTCTTGGAGGAGCATCCTCTATCAATGCTTCAAGGTTCGAGCATCTTTTGGATTCATTTGCCGAAGCCTTAGGGGGACTAATTAACTCAGAAGAAGAAAAAAAATCAAGTGTATAGCTAGAATATTTCACCGAGGCTACTGCAGTGCATATGGTGTATCTTTGGTTTTGTGGGATAATACCAGTGGACCTCCTTAAATACCTTGGCACTCCTATTTCCTTAAAGCTTACAAAATCAGTAGATTGGTCTCATATTCTTCATAAAATCAAACACAAATCTCAAGCTTGGGGAGCTCAATGGTTGTATCCTGCTAGTACGATCATCCTTATTAAATTGGTTTTATCTTTGTTTCCTTTATTCCAATGTTCCTCCCTTCTTGCTCCAACAAACATTATGAACAGTATCAGAAAGGAAATTCATAGATTTATGCAGCAAGGGGGCAAGTCAACTCATAAAAAGTTTCACCTGATTAATTGGGAAACTGCCAAGATTCCCATAGACAATTAAGGCTTAAGTGTAAAAGATCTGGGCCTTATGAACTTGGCCTTGGGGGCCAAAAGTTAAACCTGTGAGAAGGTTCATATCTGGGGAAAATGAGTGGTGGAAGATGACCATAAAGAGAAAATACTAGAGAGGGTTCAAATTGAAATGCATAGATCAAAATAGGTGGAAGGGAAGAGGATCAAGTATACGGCAGTTTTGTAAAACAATCAGTCAACTAATACAGGATGGTTTGTAATGGATTCTCGAAAATGGCAAAAATGGCAAACAAATTGATGTATGGAAGGATAGTATTATGGGTCAAAACCCCATTGCTTCCAAGTCTACAATAGATGAAATAAGAAAATGGTTAATGGCCAGGGAAATCAAGACTTTATATGACATCTCTGAGTGGAACTCCCCAGGCTGTTGGCAAAGGTAGAAACAGTTGGCAATCCCGGAGCATCTTCAGTTTCATTGCTCAACCCTCCTTTCCATACTGCAAGGTGCAGCCCACCTCATTGTTTGCTCTACTGATACTCGATGGTGGGACAAAAAAGGCTTTTATTCCATCCAAGAAGGCTATCATGTCCTCCTCAACAGCAAGGGATTGCCCCCTTATTCCAAAATGTGGAGAAAATTTTGGAATTCAGACTGTATCACTAAAATTAATGCATTATGTTGAGTATTAGCTCATGTGAGAATCATCACTGCGAAGAATCTTTGAAAGTGAAATATATATGGCCCTTCTAGATGTGTCCTCTACTTAAAAGAGAAGAAACATCAAGGCATCTACTTCTAAAATGTGAATACGCCCAACAGGTTTGGGACAAGGTGGTGGTTGAGCTTGGGGAGACATTATTCTTCCCAGCCATTGGAGCGATCTCTTCTCTAGCTGGAGTCATTATTACACAAGATCTTTGCATAACAAACCTGGGCTGAGCAGGATTTGGATGGCACTCCCAAAGTTATATGCTAGAAGATTTGGCACACCAAAAATAAGGCGATCTTCAACTCCATATTCCCTATTCCTCAAGGAACAACTATCAAAGCAAAATATTTAATCTTTGAAACTCTCAAAGAGCGAGGAATTCATGACATCTCTTACGAAAATCTCACTGTCCAAGAGTGCCTTTGGGTTCAACGACTTTTGAACGGGACCCCCCCTCAATCCAAAATCTTGTCTTCAAAACCTCAACCTGATTCGCATTGGCGATTAGAACTCTAAAACAAAGTTTTGAGAATGGCTCAGCACACAGAGATGTTGTAAGCTTTTCTCTGATGGAGCCTCTAAAGGAAACCCAAGGATGTCAGGTGAAGCGGTGCTTTTAGACCCCAAGGGAAACATCAAAGTCAATTTCTCATGGGGGATAGCTGTTGCACTTGCAATGATTAACCAAGCTAAAGCATATCAGGTGGATAAGTGTTGCACTTGCAATGAATAACCAAGCTAAAGCATATGCCTTGCTCTAATGAGCAGTCATTCTTCAAGCTCATCACGTAAGGAATGTTATGATATATGGAGACTCTCTCTTTGTCATGAATCAGATAAGGAAAAATCCCCTTAAAGAATGACCGATGCTTGACATAATCCTACAAAGAATTGCTTGGAACCCAGAATAGATGGATGAGGTCAAGATGTTTCACATAAAGAAGATCTAACAACCAAATGGTTGATCATCGAGTGAACACCGCGGTATATATGGACAGGGCGGTCCTCAAAAAAAATGGGGATCCCCCCAAAGTTTTTGGCTTCCTTGGATTGTTATGATATACATCAACTTAGAATTAGGCTCCCCAAGGGAAACATCAAAGTCAATTTCTCATGGGGGATAGCTGTTGCACTTGCAATGATTAACCAAGCTAAAGCATATCAGGTGGATAAGTGTTGCACTTGCAATGATTAACCAAGCTAAAGCATATCAGGTGGATAAGTGTTGCACTTGCAATGAATAACCAAGCTAAAGCATATGCCTTGCTCTAATGAACAGTCATTCTTCAAGCTCATCACGTAAGGAATGTTATGATATATGGAGATTCTCTCTTTGTCATGAATCAGATAAGGAAAAATCCCCTTAAAGAATGACCGATGCTTGACATAATCCTACAAAGAATTGCTTGGAACCCAGAATAGATGGATGAGGTCAAGATGTTTCACATAAAGATGATCTAACAACCAAATGGTTGATCATCAAGTGAACACCGCGGTATATATGGACAGGGCGGTCCTCAAAAAAATGGGGATCCCCCCAAAGTTTTTGGCTTCCTTGGATTGTTATGATATACATCAACTTAGTATTAGGCTCCCTCATTAAAAATCCTCAAGAGATGAGCGGAGTGCTTCACAAGTGACATCACAAGAACAATGATCAGCATGCAAATCACAGTATCCTAATGCAACACAACAGAGATCTCACACTCCCTTGTGCTTCAGATCTCCTCGACTTATGGCATAAGGTTCGCTGCAATACACTCCTCTATGGAACATTTACTCTGGCTTGCTCGACGAGGTGGGATAGACCTTCCTGAGATATGTTCTGGTTTGGCTTTTGCTGTTGGGAATTTGGTGTCAGCGCTCATGGCAGCTGGTTTCTTGTGGAGATAGCTTGGGGAGAATTTTTCTTCAACAGAGATGAGGCTTTGTGTGTTTGTTGGCTGGTATGTTTGTGTTTCTTGACAGTCCGGGTTTGGGCTTTCTCCTTTCCTGTGGTTTTTGGCCAAATTGATAGCTACTCCTCTTTAAGAGAGGTGAGGACTTTTGTGCTGGGTGGTTAACTTATCTGGGTTCACTGTCAGTTTGGTTCTGGGCTTCTTCATTTTCTGGAGACTAGTCGAATTGATGATTCCTTATGGGGTTTAGTACCCTTCTCTCTCAGTTTGCTTATTTCTATTCAGGGAGTTTTCGCTATTGAAATCTGGTTTAGTATCAGGGGTTTATTTACTGTTGAGTAATTTCAGAGGCTCAGCCTCCCTGTTTGTACTTTCATCATGGCCAATTCTGCTGGTCCTGGAATGTCTGGGAATGAAAATATTGCAGACATAAAGAAAATTTCAGGGAGAATGAATGACCAGCTTGAAGGCATGAGGCAGGCCATTGAATAGTTAAGCCTCCATATGGCGAAGCAAGAGACAAAACAGAAGGAAATGGAGGCCAAGATGGATGAACAGAGTACAAAATCAGACAAATAAGCAAGTGATATTGACATGCATTACAATATTATTTTGGGTTTTACTCAGGGTTCACAATCTGCAGCAGGTCACCCACTGTTTTGACAACTGATTCAGTGAAGGATAGAGCAACTGAGAAAGAAACAGTGCAACAAATTGCAATAGTGTTTGACGGAACAGCTGCATTTACCTGGTGATCATGGTCTGGAACATGAAGAAATTCTCTTGGAAGAAGCCCACAGTGAGCATCAGTTTGGTTAAAACTTAAAATTGTCTTTTTTATATGTTTTACGCTAGTGACATTTGTAAGACAGTACAGTTCTAGGTTTGATAGGAAAGCTCCTTCTTTCAGTTTTTTCGGAAGCCCTATGGAAGATTATTGTATGAGGGCTCAGCTCATTACAGCAATTTTGTTTACATTTTGAACCTCTTTGTATGTTTCGGCTGCCTGGTTTTTACACAGCCTCTTTTAATACAAAATCTACTCGTTTCTGTATAATAAAAAAATGTAGACATATTAATTCATTTACAACTAATACCATACCATAGTAAGTTCTCTGCAACATGTTAGGGCTACTGTTTATATGCATGTAAATCACCAAATACAGTCAAAGGCTAAAGCAATATAAAACAATATTCAAAGCTGTTTATACACGTGAACACTGCCTAACACAATAATATTACAAAGACGTACATATGCAGGGTAGTGTAGTCATGAATGTGTTTGGAATGTAGACAGTAGATATATATGAGACAGCAGAACAATAAAAGTAGATGATTTCAAATAACAACGTATTTTAAAATAAATATTATGCTTGTTCTTTAAAGTTCATACTATTCATGTTATCATTATGACTTAAATTTTTAATTGCCTCCATCCTGCTGCATTCCTATATCCTGGATTTTTTGGCAATACCACATCTGCTTCTGCATTCCTTGTAACTCTGTGTTTTTGCCTATTTCAAGAGATTTCTTGTCGATGGATCAGAGTATAATTGTTAATTTTCAGACAATGATAAGCAGATTCTGCACTCAGATAAATAATAAATTAACCTAAACATAGGTAGCTTAAAAACTGAAAGCCTCATTCAAAACAGAAAACTCTGAAAATGTTCATCTCCAAACACATACTGCTGGAAATTACTAACAACAGCAAATACACAATGCTAAACACGCAATACTGCATCTACCTTTTATTTGCTGAAAGAAGAAAAATTACATGGCTATAGCTCAAAACTAAAACACGCCAATCAAAACAGTGGTGCACCCTAGGTCTCGACTCTCTATCATAGAACCAAAGACAAAGGGAAGATCCAATGTATCTGGCCACATGCATGAAGTACCCAAGGTGACTCAATTAAACCTAATCCTAATCTACTCAACTGATGTGCCCTCCTACATGGAATAGAAGTGCCAAAGATAGTAAGCCCCAACTGCAGGATAACTATGGCATGCAAGTGCCCTCGCCCTCTCTCTCCTACATAAATGATAACTTCAGCACTGCTCCCAAGAATACTAGAGCTGCACCATAATACTGATCTGCTGCATCCTCGTACTGAACACTTAGGCTGCTGGAACTGCTACACCATATGCAATGAGAACCAGCTATTGAGAAACAAGGTAAAAATATAACATTTCCTCTTTGCAAGGAAGGTGTTCTCCACCAGACCCAGTCTCTCCCTCAGCATCTTATAAAACCCCTTGGCAAGGGGCTTCATAAAAATATCTGCAACCTATGAATCTGAAGGAACATACTCAAGAACGACAGCCCCCTTCCAAACTTTGTCCACGAGGAAACAGTACAAAATGTCTATATGCTTGGAGCGATCATGAAACACAAGATTCTCAAATAGTTTGGTACACCTCTCATTGTCGCAGTATACCATACTAGGCTCCATCCTTTAATCGGTCAACTTTACCATCAACCTGCAAAGTCAAATGACCTCACTACTAGCAGAACTGGTTGGCATGTAATCCACCTCTGCCAAACTAAGTGCCACTATTGATTGCTTCCTGTTGAACCACGATAACATACTTGAAACCAAACTGAAGTAGATCTTGAAGTTCCAACCCTGGCACTTGTGTAACCTGCCCAGTCAGAATGTACAAAACCATGCAGCATCAACTCACCATCTCCAACATACCTCAGACCCTGATGTACTGTTTTCCCTTCTAGTATAAAAGCACATGTTTTGCAGAAACCCAGTGAAGTGTTTAGTGGTTCAAAGTGTTTAGTGCAAAATAAACACTAGTAATGGCTTAGTCTAGTATTCACCAGATATACAAGGGAATTTTTCAATTGCGTATATACAGATAAATCTACCAAATATGAATCAAAATCTGACGATTACTTTAGATTTGATAGCATAGGAGTAAACTCGGGCTAACAATCCATCATCTGAAATCTATTTAGTGTGTTGACTACATATTTACCCTATTCAAGGAAGACCTCACATGGACCCTGACACACCCCTAGACCCAAGAAAAAATGCATAAGACCAATGTCCTTCATATCGAACTCACATGCCAACTTTGTCTTGCACCATGCTAAGAGCTTCTCAGAACAGCTATAAGTATAAGATCATCTACATACAAGACTTAAACAAGCAGACCTGATTTTTCAAATAAATAATAAAGATAGGGATCTGCAACAGTTATAGTAAAGCCCGAATCTAACAAGTACTCTTCAATAATTGAGTAGCAAGCACATGGTGCCAGCTTCATCCCACAAGGGGCCTTCTTCAATTTGCATACATGGGTCTCTCACCCATGCACCTCAAAGCCAATTGGTTGATTGATGTCTACTTCCTCCTCAATTAGACCATTAAGAAACAATGCCTTTACATCCATTTGATATAAATGCCGCCTTTACATCCATTTGATATAAATGCCAACCAAAAATTGATGTGAAAGACATCATGGACCTGATGGAAGTATACAGGCAACTAGAGTAAAGGTCTCATAATCAACTCCCTCTCTTTATGAGTATCCTCTTACTACAAACCAAGTCTTGTACTTCTCTATGTTGTCATATGTTGCATGCTTCACTGTCTACATCCACCTAGAATCAATCACTAACTTTCCCAATCGACTTGGCACAATCTCCAAAACATAATTCTCCATTATGGAGTTATACTCCACATTGACGTTCTATCATACCCGCTCACCTACTACATCCTCATTACTAGAAGGTTATGTATCAATGATGGAAGACATCAACACAAACTAATTTGGAAACTATTTAGGAAGATGACTAACCCAAAAGGACGTCTTTGGAGATCCAACTTACTCATGTGCATCCTACTATGTCTAGGTACCACCTAGGTTGGCTCACTAAGTCAGAAGGTACTAAAGCATCAATTCCACCTCTCAAACCTTGTTGATCAGCATGTAGGACAGCAAGTGTTCCTTGGCCCTCATTGAGAGACAATGTTTCCAAAGTCAATTTCAAGACATCTCGTCCAAACTCTAACTCATGGCGGTAATTATTATGCCCAAGGTCCGTTATGGCTATGAGATTTGGGGTTCAAGCTTGACACAGATAGATTGGGCCCGGACGGAGAGATTCCAGACCTTGCTTATCAGGTGCATCATCTGATGCAAGCGTACAATTTTGCAACCCACTATTCAGGCAAATATTGGTGTACACCCCTTCCGACTCGAGGTCATCTTACACTTGGTCTCCTTCCTTCACAGAGCAGCTTTTTCAGAGACTTAACAACCGGGAGAGACAGGTGCCCCTACCATGCACTTTGTTCCTTGGAGGCCATCGCTTTGGCTCACCCTGTAGGACGAGCACGAGGTTGGTACGCTGAGGCATCTAGGCTTCTCAAATCAATGACCATCTCCCCAAAGCACCTCCCTCATTCAAATTCTCCCGTGATGCACCGAGCCATCTCCTATTGCATAGATAGATACTGAATCAATCCATCAAAGAGGATATCTACAAATTATATATCCAGGTTACTTAGACCTCACCTCCGACAGGCCTCGGCTCAAAGATGTCTACCTTGAGCACTTCTTGGAGTTGTAGGATGGTATCATCATTCGCCCCACATATACACGCAATCATTAGATGCACTCACTTAGGATTCCCTTGGGGCAGCTTCGGGTTGGATCTCATCGACTTCGGCTATAGACCGACCATCATATACCATAATCTAATAGGATCTATCAGATGTGTCACCTACAGGAGCTTGAGACAAAAGGACACCTCATTTTTAGATTCCACCTATATTATGAGATCATAGAACATTACCACTGCCTCTGTAGAGACTCAGGGAGTTTCCTCTTTATTTTCTTCAAATATCAGGACCAGAGATGTCTAGCCCTCTTCATTAAGGAGATATTTAACCATAGATCTCAGTTCTTACGTACCCCGCCTCGCCTTGAGATGACCAGGAACATCACCTCAAGTTGATTTTTGTAGCACCAGACAGGTGCTTCCACGTGGACAATGTGGAAGGCATCATTATTGACTCTTAGACTTAGGAGATACACTTTAGTAAAGTGAACTATTAAAGTGAATAAACTTTTGTAATTACTTTATGTAAAGTGATCTAGAGGGCCATTAGTATTTGGTAGCCCCCATGGTATTGGCACGAGGTATTTGCATATTGTAATGTTATAAAAGGCAGTCTAGGTGAGAGGACACAAAACAACAATCACACAAAGTGAGCGAGATATAATTGATTGGTCAGAGACAGACTTTCATCCAAGTGTAAGTGTAGGTGCAGGGTCAGAGGAAATGAACAAGGGGCAGCCCCGAGTTAGTAACCAACAAGATTGAAGGACTAATCTTGACGTTTGAAAGCCAACATTCTATCATTGTAAATCCTCAGTGGGCCGTTTTCCCAGGATAGGTGCCCAATATTTTTATAATTAATAAAAATCAACTATTTGTTGGTTTTTTCCCAAGTTGATGTTTTCCAAGGTAAATCTAAGTGTCAAATGTGTGAATGATTTCTTGTGGTTTTTCATTGCATAATTAGTTAGATATCAACGTGTTTTTCAGTGAATAATTGCAGTAAATTATTCGTGACTGTAAATCAAACCAGGATTAGTAAAAACTAACATGGTATCAGAGCTTGTTCCACTCTGAGAGGGAATCATGATTTGACAGTTTACAACAAGAATAGAGAGAGAGAGAACATCAACATACGGCCATCATACAGGTTGTACAAACATTGTACAGTCGCTATCGTACATCATATATGCGTGAGTTATTGGCCAGTCTGATCGAGCCAAGCCGAACAAGCTGAGATCAAACAGAGCCACCACAGGCTAGAGGAAAAGCGAGCCCCCGGAAGAAAAAGAGTTGACAAGAAAACGATGTTGGGAGGTCGAGACAATAAGAGCAACGCGAGTTGAGGCACAGACTCAACAAACAAGTCGAGCTGGTAGATGGGAGTCGCGTGGGAGTCGGCATGAGAGCCTGCAGTAGGGATCAAGTAGAGCCACAGGAGAAGTGATGGGAACATGAGTTATGGGAGGTGTAAGCGAGGTTGAAACAGAGGTGGTGATAGGGGAGGAAGCTACAGCTATGGATCGGGGGAAGTGAAGCACTGGAAGCAACACAACTGAGCTGGCAACGACATAGGTTGACAAGCCGACAAAGAGGAGAGGCTGACGACGGAGGAAGCTAGCATTCGACGTAGGTGAGACAGGTCGCAGCTAGTAGAGAGCTACAGCGTTGGTGCTGAGGAGATTGCAGGCTCATGAGGTTTCACGTGGGTACAAAGGAAGAGCAGCAACCACAAGCTATTGTGGATGCAAGTTGTAAATCGACGACAGAAAGGCGATGGGCTGGCAAGGTAGTCGCTAATAGAGGGAGGTTACCGCACGTGACAACAAAGGGCCAATGAGTTGAAGCCTACAGCCGCGAGGAGGTCTATAATCGAGAGAGCCACCGACAGAGAGCCACAAAGCTGCCAGGAGGGCACCATCAAGTAGGACAGCCGCCACAACCACCAGGAAGCCACCACAACAGCCGGGCAACCCAAGGCAGACCCTAGAAATTCGAGCAACAACGAGCAGGCCAAGAAAATCTAGGCAATGCCTAGGAGATTTCAGGCAACAATTAGGCAAACTACAAAAAAGTTGAGCATCCCAGAACAAGCCCCGGGAAGCACCTAAGAAGGCTTGAGCAGCCTAGTAGGTGGCTTGGCAGCAAGCAACCCATAAAAGAGCTTGGGTAGTCCAAGCAAGAGAAAAGGATTTGGGCAACTACAACAACAAGTTGAAGATGGCTACAACAAAGATTCGATATGAAGACAGGTTGGAGGGCACCTCCAACTACAGCCCATGGAAGGTGAGGGTCACGCTGGTTCTCATGGAGGACGGGTTGTGGAAGTTCGCAAGCACATCAATGACCACGACAGCAAATCCTAAGGACCTAGTAGCTCACAATTTGAAAGATGTGAAGGCCAAGAGGATTATCTTGGACACGATGAAAGATCATTTGATCCCTCACATAGCTGAGAAGACGTCAGCAAAGGTGATGTGGGATGCTTTGACAATCTTATATCAGAGCAATAATCAAAATGGGAAGATGGCGTTGAAGGAGGAGCTAAAAAGCACCAAGATGTCCAAGACTGATACTATAGCTTCTTATCTCATTAAGATCGCATAGATTCGTGGTAAGTTGGCAGCAGTTGGGGAGACAGTGGCAAATCTAGAGTTGGTGAGGATTTCCCTGAATGGCTTCACTAAGCCATGGGTACCCTTCATCAAAGGGATCGTTGCACAAGAGAAACTCCCTCACTAAGAGAGGTTATGGGATGACTTCATCCAAGAGGAGATTCGAGAGGAGTCTCTATATGGAGGCCAACAGGAGGATGATGAGAAGAATGTTGCTCTTTCCAGTCAGGAAAAGAGAAGCAAGAACAGTACAGGTAGAGAGTCAACTTCAGAGGGGGTGAAGAAGAAGGAGGAAAGAGATGAAAATTATGTTGTTTTTTTGGTTTATTACAGTTTTAATTTTATTATGCAGTACTATTGTGAATCTGAGTCTATATGTTCATGCATTAAAGTTTACTACTTGTGTTAAAACTCATCTAACCTTGAATTTCGACAAGTTCTTGGTGTCAGAGAGGGCAAAGTTTACAGGTTACAGGGCGAGAATGTAGTTGGATCCAAGGGGATCTTGGATCATGGATCGATGCCAGTGACAGAGGTCAAGGAGTAGAAGACTTGGAAGGGTGAGCGGCGTTAATAGACCTCCAGTATGGGGAGTAAATCTTAAGAGGGAAGAGGAAGTTGGCCCCTTCCAGTTCAATTAGAGGTCTTAGTTGGTACGAGATGACATTGATGGATGCTCAAGAGCAGGAACAGGGTTCTAAGGAGAGGAGCTTTGACAAAGTTTTCAAGCTTCTTGGAACTAATGTGTAGCATGTGTAGAGTCATCAATTATGTGTCTTCCAGTAAACATGGAGTAGCTAACCAGTCGGGTTGAAGGAAAGCCAATGTGCAAGATGATGTGAGCGACAGTGTGCCAAGGTCATAGGAAGAACCAGCTACAGGTGGCTCTCTGAGAAGTACCTTCCTCACTAAGAACTGTTGATTTTTGTAGTATCAGACAAGTACTTCCACATGGATAGTGTCTAACACGTGGAAGGCGACATTATTGACTCTCGAACTTAGGAGATTCACTTTAGTAAAGTGAATTATTAAAGTGAATGTATTTTTGTAATACTTTATGTAAAGTGATTTAGAGGGCCCAACACAACAGTCACAAAGAGTGAGTGATATCTCATTGATTGGATGGAGACAAACTTTCAACCAAGTGTGCAAGCGCAGTGGCAAGGTCAGAGGAAGTGAGCAAAGGGAAACCAAGGGTCAGTAACCAACAAGATCAAAGGACTGATGTTGAGGTTTGAAGGCTAGCATTATGTCATTGTAATTCCTCAGGCCATTTTCCCAGGATGGTAGCCCATGATTTGTATTTAATAAAAATCAATCGTTAGATGGTGTTTTACCTAATTGGAATTTTCCAGGATAACTCTTAATGTCAAATATGTGAATGATTTCTTGTGTTTTTCTGTTGCGTAATTAGTTATGATCTCAACGTGTTTTCAGTTAATAATTTAGTAAATTATCAGTGACTGTAAATCCAATCTGGGATCAGTAAAAGCTAACACCTCATACTTCATGTTAAGCGGCGAGTTGAGTTCCATAGTACTTTAGATAGCGGAATGGTGAGACCTCTAGTCTCCTCTCATTCTTCCTCTCTAGGAGACGGACAAACTTTTTTGAGATTGGCTCGAAGGGGTTGAACATCACATCAATCCACACATACCCAGAGCAGCAAGAGGAGTGGTTCTCGACAGACCCAAAGTAGGGCACCCCCTACCCATAGGATCCTTTCTTAACCTTAGCAAAGGATTCAAAGATATATCCAGAGTTTCTTTCTTTTGACCTCGAATGCTAAGAGTATCCCTTGCTCCTACATCCCCCCTGGAGCATACAGTTGGACACCTCGGCGGTTCCAAATGACTCCAATAGCGATCCATTGCCTAGTTCGCCCCCATCGCCATTAACTATCAGACTCGGGAATTCTTGATCGAATCGGCCTCATGTTCAATTCTCGCTTAATGAGCTTTTGAGGATTTTTGAGCTATCTAATCCATCCTTGGACATACTAGCTTAGTCATCTACATCACCATGCCTTGGATAGGGTTATATACATGTTTAGGAGGCTACCTTACTGCTTGTATCTTTCTTTCTTTATTTTATTTGATTATCTTATAGATTTAGTTTTGACACTTTCTAGGAGTTGCACTTGCACTCTCACATTGTACTTATACTGCTTGTATTCTTTTAGTCCCATTGACCTACTTTTGTGGTCATTCGTTGGACAATAATAAAATTATCTTATCTTATCTCCCTCCTAAACCTCTATTGGAGACTCTTATCTTATCTCCCTCCTAAACCTCTATTGGAGAATCTTGATGCCTTGAAGGATTATGCATCCTCGTCAAACTTCACATCTCGGCTCACTGCTATGTGATGGAATGTCGACCACATAGGCCTTGGAGAATTCATTGTATCAATGGTTATTTTGCTTATGTCTAGTAAAATAGAGAATGATTGTTACAACCTCATCTTATTCGAATTGCTTACATTCACTAGATATTTCACTAACCGTGTGGTGAGTTGTGGTATTGGATAGTTTGCTTTGTCCTCTTGATGATTATAGGTATTCATCGCAAGTCTGGAGTAGAAGACCCATTGGTTGTTTCAAGCTATCAAAGAGAAGAGACTGCTTTGTCCTCTACTCTCCCTTGGATATCTTTCACCTTCATCTTAAATTTATTATGACTCCATTGCCCAATAAAAGTTTCCCTCAAGGAACTAGATCTAGGGTTTTGGTGGTTTTATTTTGTTTCATTCTCAATTTCTTCCACTTTACATAACTTCTCACTTCTCTTTTGTTTGTATAGGTACTTGGATCCGATTTTCTCAAGAGGCTTTGGGGATTTGATTCTCCTCCTTTTATGAATTAACTTCTAACTACAAACCCTAAGGACCTTAAAATCCAAAACACCATATTCAAACCAGCATCGAACAATCTACTTGTGGTGTGATTTGAGACTCTAAAAACCTGAGCTAATCCAAGTACTAATTAATAGGCTGTTTGGATTTGATTACATACTATTTCCTATAAATCCCTTTGCTGGTTTAGTTGGCTGTTATAACCCTTATTGCAGATCTGAATGTTACAGTCATTTTAGTGTTGGAATATCTTTTGTACAGGCAGTACTAACCTTGTGCATTTGAAGTTTTGGTCTCTGAGAACCCTATGCATGTTTACTGTGGTTGGTAACTTGGTATTATGGTTAATGACCAGCACCAAGTTGTCAAATCTCCCTTTGTTATTGCATATTTAGCATGCTTGTAAGTCACACATTTGTTCGTATAAGATTTGTATGCTAATGTTTCACATATGATCTACTTTCAGCTATCACAACTCTAATTCACCTAAGATCTAATGCAATTCATTGTTTGGGTATGGTTGGTACTTGTAAATGTTTCATGAAGTATGCTGCTGTGATTTTTTATCTTGTTTGCAATTTTCACTTGTACTTTTACCTTGATAGCCACTTACAGATTCATGAGTTGTTTATATCATATGTGAATGCCTAAATCTGATCCATATTGCAACCTTATTATAACATTGGTATCCCATGTCAATTCGCACTTTCTGATTTACTAATGATGATGAACTAATCTTACATATGGATACTGTTACCAACTTTTCTGTACCATAGTTGGGTTACCTGAGGAGCCGTCGGTTGACAGACTTGTTCAAAGTCTGATTCCAGTGTATCAGTTGATCCGTCTGCTTGTCTAGCCAATATTGGCTAGTCACTTTTTTATTTGAATAATTTTGACCATGGCCCCGCGGGGTTTGTAATAAAATGTGCTAGTAGGATATTTTTGAGTGGTTCGGTCTCCTAAGACGTAGAATTGCAAATAGGGTATTCCAAAGAGTTTTTTGCCCCTGACAATTATGCTTTGCCTTCAGCCAAGTATAATTGACGAGGTTTTCTCCCACTTCCTCCAAAGCTGGAATGCCCGATGTTGAATTCTGGGCCTTGGGGGGTTATTAGAGCCCAACTGAGTGTTATAAGCCTACTAGACATTACTTAGATAGATCATGGTCATGTCCTCAGTCATCTAGACACATAAAAAAATTTCGAAAAAATCTTTTTCGAACAGTGAAAAATTATTTTTTTTAATTTTTTAATTTTTAATTACTTTTCCTAAGTTTTTTGGGTTAATTTTTCCATAAATTAAATGGAAAAAACCCGTTCGTGATCTGGACTCAGAATTCAGTGATTGAAGGCTCTAACCTTAAGCCAAAAATCATTCTTGATCAGCCAGTCAATCAGAGCCAACTTTTAGATCAGCAATCGGACACATAATGCCTTCTTACTCAAAAAAGTCAGTTTTGAGTAAAAAAATGATTTTTAGTAAAAAAATGATTATTTTGGAGAAAACTAAAACTCTCCAAATTAATCCAAATTCAGTAAAATAAAAGGCTAAATGACATCTCATGGAACACTTATGATGATTGGAGTTATCATAACTCAGCTTCAGTCATCATTAAGAGAGCAATTAATTTATTATCGGTTATCAGACATGTCATCTCCAGCTAAAGATGAGATGGAGAGCTCTCATTGGTCCGGTGATTTGATCAAGGTGAAGACTGAAGCTTACACCATCAATGGGCTTCACAAACCTAGCTCAGGCTCCTGCCAGACCTAAAGGATGAGCTTACCTACATCCAGACTCACACGTGTGGCCTCATCCTTGGCTTGTTTTCAGTGCACAAGTTTGGAGTGGGGGCGCCTTGCCTGGGTGGAGGCCTCCCCTCACTCCCGATTCTCCAGTTTTGGTCTAGGCTCTTTGTTAGGTGGCTAAGCTGGTTAGGGTTGGTTTTTTGGTTTTAGGGTTTTAGCACTCTCTCATTCGTTAAAAAGAGGCTCTTTCAACTCTATTGTCATGGATTCTTGGGCATAGAAACTCTGCAAAAAATTGCAATCATTATATTATTGAATAAAGCTTTTCGACTTTGGAGGTCTACAGGATTGTCTCTTCATTGGTGGATGTGTTGTATGAGGTGATCTCTTTCCATGCTTTCAATTTGTTATTTATGTGTTGAATCAAACAACTAGCTTTAGAAGTCTATTATTAGAACATAAGATTTACCATTTGTTGCTGTCAAGTTGGTTTATTATGCAAAGTTTATCATAATCTAGATGGGTACAAATATTCAGTTATATGAAGTATTGATCTTGATTTGCATATTCCGAGCATACTAGTTTTTATTGTTTGATCTCACTGGGTATCAAGTTGGATTGTCTTTACAGATCTCGCCATTTGTAGAAGGGTGCGAGCTCAGCTACATCAAACTCATCTCCATCATCAT
Organism: Pseudotsuga menziesii; assembly: GCA_001517045.1. Lineage (NCBI taxonomy): Eukaryota > Viridiplantae > Streptophyta > Pinopsida > Pinales > Pinaceae > Pseudotsuga > Pseudotsuga menziesii. Next base: position 431,876 of record LPNX010738522.1, read on the forward strand.
AAGAACCTTCTAACATTGTTGACTTTCAGGACCTACAGAGAGTTTGGCTTTTTCCAAGAGGGAAAAACAAGGAGATCTTCCTCCAAAGTTCCATCTCAAATTCTTTCATAAATTTAAATAGTTCTTGGTTACCAAACTTCCTTCCTCTAGTTCTCTCTTTGCTCCTTGACTTCTTTTGTTTCATTGCTTGCTAGCCCCTTTCCTCCTTGACTTGTTTGCTTTTTCTCACTTTTTCTTAATCGCTGCCCCGTTTTTTTTCTCTTTTACCATCTTTTTTTTCCATTTTGGATAGCCCTAGTGTGCCCTAGCTTTCTTCCCTTGTTTGCCTCTTTTTGCTCTAGTTTTTGGGCTTTCTTTAACCTTGTTTTTGGCCATTTCTTTTACTTTTTGTTCGCTGTCCCGTTTTGCACTTTTTATGACAGCCACTTATTTCATGGTTCGCTGTCTCGTTTTGCACTTTTTATGACAGCCACTTATTTCATGGTTCGCTGTCCCGTTTTGCACTTTTTTATGACAGCCACTTATTTCGTTGTTTGCTGTCCCATTTTCTTCAATTATGTTCATCCCTTAGCTTTTTAGTTCACTGTCCTATTCCTCCCTTTTCTTGTTTTTGACTTCCTCTTTGCCTTCCCTTTGTCGTCCCCTCCGCTTTCTTTTATTTCAGCCTTCTTTTGCCTTGTTCTTTTGCTCTCATTCAAACTTCTTCTTTTCCCTTTTGGCAAGTTTCAAGAAAAACTCCAAGTAAAAGTAAATCACTCTCATTTTTACACAAGTTGCAATAATAATAGAGTTGTATACTTTCCTTTGAAAGTCCTTTCAAGGATTAAATTCCTAAAAGCAATTTGTGTAATTTTAATAAAGCATCTTTTGTTTGAGTGGGGTTTTTAAGTCCCCACTCCCATCCTCCCCCATTTGGGGAGGATTGTGTTGCGTCGATCTTTTACATGCTTAGATTAGATGTGCTTGTTTTTATCATCATTTGCATCTTATGCTTAGAATATTAATTGTTAATCCATCACTTCTAATTCATTAATTAATTTGATTACTCTTTTAAATTGTTTATCTTTCTAAGTAAATCAACTGCTTAAATCTCTTGAATCACACCATAAGGTGGATCAAGAGTGCTCTCTGTCGGAGAGTTTAATAAGTCATCTTTGTTTTTTATTCACATTGTTTAATTAATTAACTCTTAAGTAAGACTCTTGAACTTGCAAAAACACAAGTCAAGAGCACTCTCTATCGGAGAGCATCCTAGGTTTGCATAATCCCTTCATTAGTCTCATCTAGATTAGCTAAAGTCTCTTGAACCACTGTCATAAGACAGGGTCAAGAGCGCTCTCTATCGGAGAGTCTTAATTAATCAACTTAATAAAACCTTCAACACACACACCCCTTTTAATTAATTAACTCCCTCCCCTCCTTGCCGGAGTATGCTCTAACCGATCCCAGATCGGAATACCCAGAAACGGCACTGGATCTTTAAACCCTACAAGAGTAATTTAATAATACTTAAACACCTGTAACCAACGCACCGGCGTTGTAGGGATTCTTCCAAAGTACTTCCTAGTAGAGGCGCCGAAACCTCCCGCTGTCTTAGATTCTCGGCTAGCTGGTCAATCTTGGCGATACCAGCCTGGGATACTGGGCGGGCCCGACATGTCTTCAACGGAGGGAACTTAGAAGAGTCTCCCGGCTTTGACAAACTTTTGTTGACACTCTAAGCAAGACCACTATCAAAAACTTTTAAAATCTACCAAGAGCACTTGCAAAACCTAATACTCACTAGCTTGATTCCTAAACTTTATTTCACGCATTTACTGGTCCTTTGTTATATTTGATTGATTTTCTATCTTGATCAACTGTCTATGGGCCATTTCAATTGATTATATTTTAATCCTTAAGTTATAAGTTTGGAATCTTTGCTTATCTGTGTGATCTCTTGTTAGCAACGTGGATTGCTTTGATTAATCATCATCCCCCTAATATTAATCATTTTAAATCACAGTAACTCCTAAACAACACCCATCCCCATCCAAAAACATCTAAAAAGTAAAACATTGAGCCATAGAAAACTCTTTGTTAGGGACTACCCCCCTTGGCTTCATTAGGAGTTAGCCTAAACAGAGGAGCTAGGAGTAGGTGACAGTACCTAGCTCTGTGCTTGCCCCCAAGGTCACACCTCTCCCACTTTCTCAAGTGAGGAGACAGCTTTCGGAAGATTTTTGCTGCTGGTGTGCAATCGGCGGACAACATCTTTTGGCGCCGTTGCCGGGGACAAATCTTTTTGTTCCTGGACGACTTTTGTTTCTTTTAGTTTTTTACCTTTTTCTCCTTTTTGATAGATTTTTAATCCAATCACTCTCTGAAATTAGACTTAAGTCCACCTGGCGACTCCACTGTCAGTTAACACCTCAAGGTATTCTACTAGAAGAAACTCTGTAGGTTTAGTCGATTTCATCCCTGACCCCGAAAAGGTCTTAAGGAGGAGATTAAACAAACTATCTTCTCGCAGGATCCTTGCAGAACTTGGATCTGAGTCTGTTTCAGACATCCATCTTTTATTTCCAGAAAACTTAGAAAATTTGCAAAATAATAACTGTTTCCTTAATCCAATGGGTGAGTTTTTTACTCAACTCAACTTTGCTCAGATAGCAGGTCATCCTCATGATATCCCTGACAAGGCTATCGACAAGCTTACGACATATAATGGCACCGATGCCTCCCTCTCTTCTGAGCAGCATATCAGGAATTTCACCAGACACTGTGGTGCCCATGTTAGGGGTACTGATAGGCATGAAGATGTTCACATGACCTTGTTTGCCTTGTCTTTGGATGGCAAGGCTGGAAACTCGTACGATAATTTGCCGGACAATTCTTTCGCCACCTTAGCAGACTTCAAGGCTGCCTTCCTTGGAAAGTTTGGCAGCAGAAAGGAGCCTAGACATCTAGTAGCGGCTTTGACCAACATAAAAAAAGTCTGAAACTGAAACAATGGACGAATTCAACAACAGGTTCACTGAATTAGCAAATTCCATCCTTGCCACTTACTCTCCTCCGGCAGCTTCTGTTATGGACTATTACATCGAAGCTTTGAGTGGTAAAATCCAATACCAAATTAGAGATAAGGAGCCAGCTACTTTACTTCTAGCTCAGGGTTTGGCTGTCAAAATTGATAAGAATATGCAGTCATCTGGTGAGTCTAACCTCCACGGCTATTCAAGGTCTTCCACCCCTTTGAAAATTAGTAAGCCCAAAGACAAGGATCCTTTATCAGCTATGAAGGATGCCTATGAAAAACAGATGATCGATATGAAAAGGGAGATGAAGAAGAATATGGAGGAGGCAGAATAGAAACATTTAGCGCAGTTAAAGGAAATTCAGAATAGGGTAATAACTATGAAAAGAACTCAAACTCAGCCTGCTCCTAGGACTTTTCCTACCAAGCCAACATGGCAGAGAAAGAATCCCAACCATGAGCAGAGGCCTCCTCATCAGCTAGAGGCCACTAATGTGGTTGAACCTTACAAACCATTTTGTAGGGCATGCAGAGATTTCCATGAGGAATCTGGCTGCCATTATGCCTGTTATGTCCAGGAGCATGGTTATCCCAAGGGGTGCGGTCCTAGTACGTCTGCAAGCGAGCCTGAATTCATTCACAATGTCGGAGACATCTATGTTGACCACAAGGATAGCTAGAATCAAGCTAACCAGTTTCATCAACGAGTTGATTACTTAACTGAGTATTACGGGGAAATGCCTTCGAATAGTAACAATGTTCAAAATTTCAAAGGCATGACATATCAAAGAAGACCTAGGGAAGGACCATCTACCCAAACTGCTCCAAAGGTAACAATTTCTGACATCCCTCCTAAAATAGATGATAAGTCAGATTCTGTTGCTCTAACTTTTGATTTAGGTAGTTGGTTAGCAAACTCTAAAGTCCTAGTTCCCGTGCTTGAATTGTGTAAAATTCCTGGCCAAAAGGAAAAATTGTTGAAAATGCTTGAGCCTCAAATTAACAATGATCCCCCTCCTACCTCAAAAATAGTTGCACTTGAAAAACTTAAAGCTCCAAAGAATGTAACTTTTGCCAACACTATAGAACAGCTTCCTCCTAGTCAGGAAAATGATTGCGGAGATCCCCCTGTAATCTTGCATACTAGGGACCCAAGAAAAGAAGATCACCCACCCTTCTACATGTCATTGATGATAGGTGATTTTCTCCTGCACAACTGTATGCTAGATTCAGGATCGGGATCAAATATTATGACCAAGAAAGTTATGCAACAACTTGGCCTTAGAACCACTCGCCCTTACCAAAATGTATGTGTCATGGATTCTAGACCCGTCAAAGTTGAGGGTATGATCGAAAGGCGGAATGTGAGATTAGCAAAGTATCAGGACATCCATGTTACCATGGATATTCTCGTCATAGATGTATCGAATAAATGGGGCATGCTCTTATCCAGAAAATTCAGTGCAACTTTAGGGGGATCCATCCAAATGGACTGGACTTACGCCACTGTACCTACATCAAAAGACTCATTAGTTAAGTTACATATGGAGAAAGAACGAAGACATCATGTAGAAAACCCGGGGAATCCATCTGTTGCCCACCTATTTCGACTAGGTGGCAACTCCATGTACATGAAGTGTACATAATTTTACCTTGAAAAAATCTGAGGATTTCTTCACTTCTGCAGGGCAATTGCCCCTTTGTAAAACGAAATGTCTGCTCCCCTGCGTGGGAAAATTAATGTAATTTTATGTACTAGTGTGGATCATATGATACGGATG
>LPNX010738522.1:439978-515803 GCA_001517045.1 Pseudotsuga menziesii
CTCAAGTTCATTTGTAAAATTATAAAGTTGCATTTTCTGACTCCATTCTTTAGGCACTGGTTTTCAAATAAAAGACTGACTGTCATTTAAATCCTGCATATTGCATTAGTTTGACTGTCATCTCCTAGAACTTTAGCCTGAGCCTTAATAAAAGATCCCTTTAATTAATCTGTAATTAATTAATAAATCTGGAACTTAGTTTTCCCATAGGGACTACCCCCCTTGGCTCTGTTGGGATCTTGCCTAAACGGTGGAGCTGTAGACTGTGGTGACAGTGGTCCCCAGCTCTCGCTTGCCCCCAAGGACACACATAGCAGGTTGTGACTTTCCTGCGTCTTAAAGTGTGAATTAGGCGGCAACACCATCAAATGAGTATGTCAACTACTTAGGTGAACTAGGGATGTACCAGATTAACTCCACTTTCTTAGACCCTATCCATGAAGAAATCAAAAACGAAAAGCTTAATGAATTATGGAGGATGAACTTTGATGGAGCCTATTCTAGAGCAGGAAAAGGTGCTGGGATAGTCATTATGTCACCTGAAGGTAAAGTTTTCAACTTTGCTTTTAGATTAGAATTTGAGGCAACCAACAATGTAGCAGAATATGAGGCACTTCTACTGGGCATTGAGATTGCCAAGGACATGGGGATTAAGTTGCTTGATATTAAAAGGGACTCTGATTTGATTGTCCAACAAGTTAAGGGTCAGTTTGCATGTAAGTGTCAAAGGCTTAAGAAATATAGAAATGCAATCTGGGATACAATGGAATTCTTTGATGACCTTAACTTAGAAGCAGTCCCTAGAGATCAAAATAGTGCCTCCGACAAACTTGCAGTTTCAGCGTCAACTCTTCAGCCATCGGATGAGATGTTAGAGGGGAATTGTCCATTAGAGATTAACTTCAGACCTTCTGTTCTTGATAATGTTGAACATTGGCAGGTCTTCAAAGACGATGAACAGATTTTGAGATTCATTCATAATGTCGATGAATTTCTTAATTTTAAAGTAAATGATCAGGAAGAAAACAAAGTATATTATGGAGAAGGTGACCAATTTAACAATCCTGTCCCACGTGGTCTAGTTGCCTTAGAAAACATCTTTGACAGACAGGACAGAAGAAAAGCAATGTTGAGCAAATGAAACCAGGAGATTACATTGAAGTCAACATTGGAACGGAAACAGAACCCAAAATTATAAATATTGGAAAAGGTACTTCCGAAAAAGAAAGGAATAGCCTCATAAACTTGGTCAAAGAGTATAGGGATGTATTTGCCTTTACTTATGACGAGCTCAAAGCTTATAGGGAAGATGTATTTCAACATACTATTCCCCTAAAGACAGAATGTCAAAAAGGCAAGCCTTTCAGACAAAAACTTAGGCAAATAAATCCTAAGTTAGCACCAATCATCAAGAAGGAGTTAGAGAAAATGTTAGCAACAGGAATAATAGCTCCCACTAGACATTCCACGTGGTGCTCTAACTTAGTAGTTCTAAGGAAGAAGAACGAGAACATAAGAATATGTATAGATTTCAGGAATCTAAACATAGCATGTCAGAAGGACAATTACCCCCTCCCCAACATGGAGACCCTCCTCCAACGGGTCACTGGATCGAGCATGATGTCGATGCTAGATGGTTTTTTGGGCTATAATCAAGTAGTCATTCAAGAGGAGGATAGGCATAAGACCACTTCACAACTCCTTGGGGCACTTTTGAGTATCTGAGAATGCCCTTTGGCCTTTTAAACGCAGGAGCTACTTTCCAAAGGGCCATGGATTATGCTTTCAAGGAGTTGATTGGCAAAGTCATTGAGATCTATCAAGATGATCTCACTGTTTTTTCGAAGGAAAGATCCAGCCATGTTGGTCATCTCAAGTAGATTTTCGAGCGGTGTAGGAAGTATGGCATTTCTCTAAATCCAGCTAAGCCGGTGTTAGGCATAGAAGAGGGAAAATTCTTAGGACATATCATCAACAAAGACGGTGTCAAAATTGATCCTGAGAGAGTAGAGGCCATAAAAAAGATCCCTCTCCCTAAGAATGTTAAAGCCCTTCAGTCATTTAATGGTCATATCAATTTTATCAGGAGATTCATTCCAAACTTGGCAGAATTAATGAAACCTATGCAAGCCTTACTCAAGAAAAATGTTAGGTTTGTGTGGACCACTGAAGGAAGGAAAGCCTTTGATTCAATAAAGAATGCCATTACCAGGTCTCCGATCTTTTCATTACGCAAAGGATTTCATGATCTTTTCATTTGCCTTTGAAGATACCATTGCCGGTGTGTTGCTCCAAAAGAACTCCGAAGGATTCAAGCAGCCCATAGCATTCATGAGTAGAGCCTTGCGGAATTCCGAGCTAAAGTATACCATCATGGAGAAGCAAGCTTATGCCTTAATCAAATCATTAAAACATTTCAGGACTTATATCGGGTATTCCAAGGTTACCGGATATGTTCCCCACACTACGGTCAAGGATATCCTTTCTCAAAGGGATTGTTTAGGAATAAGGGGTACATGGGTATCCAAGATTCAGGAGTATGACCTTGAGATAAAACCTACTAAATTAATCAAGGGACAAGGCCTGGCAAGAATGCTTACTCAAAAGAACGAAGAAGCCATTCAGATGATTGCAGAAAATGATATCCCGCAGCCTACCATGACTCCTGCCCTTCAAAACCTTGATAACCATTGGTATTCAGACATCATTTTCTTTCTCCTCCATCTCACTTGTCCGGATCACCTCAAAGGACACAAGCATAGGGCTTTGAGACTTAAGACCGCTAGGTATTGCCTTACCCAAGAGGGTCTGGGTTGGAGGAACCCAGATGGTATTATACTTAGGTGCATCAACGAACAAGGTTCTAAGAAGATATTAGCAGAGTTTCACTCAGGATTTTGTGGAGGCCACTATGCAGCAAATACAACTGCCCACAAAATCTTGAGAGCTGGTTACTATTGGCCAACCATTTTTGCAAATGCTCACAAGCATATCAAGTGTTGCCAAGAGTGCCAGTTGTTCACTGGGAAGCAGAAGTTGGCAGCTCTTCCCCTTACTCCGGTTGTTGTCCTTGCCCCTTTTCAGCAATGGGGGCTCGATTTTATTAGAAAATTCAAGGATAATTCCAGCAATGGTTTTTGTTGGATTCTCACAGCAACCGATTACTTTACCAAGTGGGTAGAGGCTATACCCACTAAGACTGCCACTGAGAAGGTTGTTATAGACTTCATCGAGGAAAGAATCATCACCAGATTCGGAACTCCCTTAAAAATAACAACCGATAATGCCAAAGCCTTCAATTCCGAAAAAATGAATGACTTATGTTTTAAGTATGGCATTATCCTATCCCACTCATCCGATTATTACCCACAGGGCAATGGACTTGCTGAGTCCACCAATAAAAATTTAATGTCAATCCTCAAGAAGACTGTGGGGGATAATAAGAGATCATGGGATAGTAAAATCAAGTATGTTGTGTGGGCAGATAGAATCACTAAGAAAAACTCAACTGGTAAATCACCTTTTGAGCTGGTGTATGGACTCACAGCCACCCTTCCGGTCAGTATGCAGATTCCGATCTTCAGGATGCTAAGTGAGTATGGCACAAAACAGGCAAAAATGGAGCAGAGAATAAACCAGATTGTAGAATTGGATGAATCCCGAAGAGTTGCCCTTGATCAATCACTCAGACATCAAGAAAGTATGAAGGGCACTTTTGATAAGTCATCCAGGCCAAGAGCTTTCCAAATCGGAGATAATGTTCTCTTATAGGATAAGAGAAGAGAGAAGCCTGAAAAGCATGGGAAATTTGACAGTCTTTGGAAAGGCCCGTTTATCATCCGCGACACGGCTGGCACCAATTCTTTTTTCCTTAACACTATGGACGGAGAAATTTTAAACCTGCCCATGAATGGCCAACACTTGAAGCCTTTCTATCGAAACAACCTCCCAGATGACCAAGGGGTCATCACAGAGCTTTTCTAAACCTATCCTTGTTGTATTTCTATGTACTTTACTTTTGTATCATATGTTATGTATCATAACTTTGTAGAATGCTGCATTAAAGCTCTTTCTTTTGTATACTAGCATTTGTATCATATTTCATTCTATATATGCCGAAAAAGAAGAAGTTTATTTCCATGTACTTTATTTCGAAAAAAGCAAAAAATATTTTTTGGTATTTCATCATGGCATATTTTTATCATATACATGGAACTGAGACACTCCTATTTACATGCAGGTACCAGAGATTCCTGGATTCTCAAGCACTCTTTTTGATCAATAGATCAACCAAGTACCTGTCCCACAATTGGAGCTAGATGTTACCAACTTTTCTGTACCATAGTTGGGTTACCTGAGGAGCCGCCGGTTGACAGACTTGTTCAAAGTCTGATTCCAGTGTATCAGTTGATCCGTCTGTTTGTCTAGCCAATATTGGCTAGTCACTTTTTTATTTGAATAATTTTGACCATGGCCCCACGGGGTTTGTAATAAAATGTGTTAGTAGGATATTTTTGAGTGGTTCGGTCTCCTAAGATGTAGAATTGCAAATAGGGTATTCCAAAGAGTTTTTTGCCCCTGACAATTATGCTTTGCCTTTAGCCGAGTATAATTGACGAGGTTTTCTCCCGCTTCCTCCAAAGCTGGAATGCCCGATGTTGAATTCTGGGCCTTGGGGGGTTATTAGAGCCCAACTGAGTGTTATAAGCCTACTAGACATTACTTAAATAGATCATGGTCATGTCCTAAGTCATCTAGACACAAAAAAAATTCGAAAAAATCTTTTTCGAACAATGAAAAATTATTTTTTTTAATTTTTAATTACTTTTCCTAAGTTTTTTGGGTTAATTTTTGCATAAATTAAATGGAAAAAACCCGTTCATGATCTGGACTCAGAATTCAATGATTGAAGGCTCTAACCTTAAACCAAAAATCATTTTTTATCAGCCAACTTTCAGATCAGCAATCGGACACATAATGCCTTTTTACTCAAAAAAGTCAATTTTGAGTAAAAAACTGATTTTTAGTAAAAAAATGATTTTTAATAAAAAATGATTTTTATTAAAAAAAATGATTATTTTGGAGAAAACTAAAACTCTCCAAATTAATCCAAATTCAGTAAAATAAAAGGCTAAATGACATCTCATGGAACACTTATGATGATTGGAGTTATCATAACTCAGCTTCAGTCATCATTAAGAGAGCAATTAATTTATTATCAGTTATCAGACATGTCATCTCCAGCTAAAGATGAGATGGAGAGCTCTCATTGGTCCGGTGATTTGATCGAGGTGAAGACTGAAGCTTACACCATCAGTGGGCTTCACAAACCTAGCTCAGGCTCCTGCCAGACCTAAAGGATGAGCTTACCTACATCCAAACTCATACGTGTGGCCTCATCCTTGGCTTGTTTTCAGTGCACAGGTTTGGAGTGGGGGCGCCTTGCCTGGGTGGAGGCCTCCCCTCACTCTCGGTTCTCCGGTTTTGGTCTGGGCTCTTTGTTAGGTGGCTAAGCTAGTTAGGGTTGGTTTTTTGGTTTTAGGGTTTTAGCACTCTCTCATTTGTTAAAAAGAGGCTCTTTCAGCTCTATTGTCATGGACTTTTGGGCATAGAAACTCTGCAAAAAATTGCAATCATTATATTATTGAATAAAGCTTTTCGACTTTGGAGGTCTACAGGATTGTCTCTTCATTGGTGGATGTGTTGTATGAGGTGATCTCTTTCCATGCTTTCAATTTGTTATTTATGTGTTGAATCAAACAACTAGCTTTAGAAGTCTATTATTAAAACATAAGATTTACCATTTGCTGCTGTCAAGTTGGTTTATTATGCAAAGTTTATCATAATCTAGATGGGTACAAATATTCAATTATATGAAGTATTGATCTTGATTTGCATATTCTTAGCATACTAGTTTTTATTGTTTGATCTCACTGGATATCAAATTGGATTCTCTTTACAGATCTCGCCATTTGGAGAAGGGTGCGAGCTCAGCTGCATCAAACTCATCTCCATCATCATAAGAACCTTCTAACATTGTTGACTTTTAGGACCTACAGAGAGTTTGGCTTTTTCCAAGAGGAAAAAACAAGGAGATCTTCCTCCAAAGTTCCATCTCAAATTCTTTCATAAATTTAAATACTTCTTGATTACCGAACTTCCTTCCTCTAGTTCTCCCTTTGCTCCTTGACTTCTTTTGTTTCCTTGCTTGCTAGCCCCTTTCCTCCTTGAATTGTTTGCCTTTTCTCACTTTTTCTTCATCGCTGCCTCGTTTTTTCTCTCTTTTACCATCCATTTTTTCCATTTTGGACAGCCCTAGTGTGCCCTAGTGTGCCCTAGCTTTCTTCCCTTGTTTGCCTCTTTTTGCCCTAGTTTTTGGGCTTCCTTTAACCTTGTTTTTGGCCATTTCTTTTACTTTTTGTTCGCTGTCCCGTTTTGCACTTTTTATGACAGCCACTTATTTTATGGTTCGCTGTCCCGTTTTGCACTTTTTATGACAGCCACTTATTTTATGGTTCGCTGTCCCGTTTTGCACTTTTTATGACAGCCACTTATTTCATTGTTCGCTATCCTGTTTTCTTCAATTATGTTCATCCCTTAGCTTCTTAGTTCGCTGTCATATTCCTCCCTTTTCTTATTTTTGACTTCCTCTTTGCCTTCCCTCTTTCTTCCCCTCTGCTTCCTTTTATTTCAGCCTTCCTTTGCCTTGTTCTTTTGCTCTCATTCAAACTTCTTCTTTTCCTTTTTGGCAAGTTTCAAGAAAAGCTCCAAGTAAAAGTAAATCACTCTCCTTTTTACGCAAGTTGCAATAATAATAGAGTTGTATACTTTCCTTTGAAAGTTCTTTCAAGGATTAAATTCCTAAAGGCAATTTGTATAATTTTAATAAAGCATATTTTGTTTGAGTGGGGTTTTTAAGTCTCCACTCCCATCCTCCCCCATTTGGGGAGGATTGTGTTGTGTCCATCTTTTACATGCTTAGATTAGATGTGCTTGTTTTCATCATCATTTGCATCTTATGCTTAGAATATTAATTGTTAATCCATCACTTCCAATTCATTAATTAATTTGATTACTCTTTTAAATTGTTTATCTTTCTAAGTAAATCAACTGCTTAAATCTCTTGAATCACACCATAAGGTGGATCAAGAGTGCTCTTTGTCGGAGAGTTTAATAAGTCATTTTTGCTTTTTATTCACATTATTTAATTAATTAACTCTTAAGTAAGACTCTTGAACTTGCAAAAACACAAGTCAAGAGCACTCTCTATCGGAGAGCATCCTAGGTTTGCATAATCCCTTCATTAGTCTCATCTAAATTAGTTAAGTCTCTTGAACCACTGTCATAAGACAGGGTCAAGAGCGCTCTCTATCGGAGAGTCTTAATTAATCAACTTAATAAAACCTTCAACACACACACCCCTTTTAATTAATTAAATCCCTCCCCTCCTTGCCGGAGTATGCTCTAACCGATCCCAGATCGGAATACCCAGAAACGGCACTGGATCTTTAAACCCTACAAGAGTAATTTAATAATACTTAAGCACTCGTAACCAATGCACCGGCGTTGTAGCGATTCTTCCAAAGTACTTCCTAATAGAGGCGCCGGAACCTCCCGCTTTCTTAGATTCTCGGCTAGCTGGTCAATCTTGGCGATACCAGCCTGGGATACTGGGCGGGCCCGACATGTCTTCAACGGAGGGAACTTAGAAGAGTCTCCCGGCTTTGACAACTATCAAAAACTTTTAAAATCTACCAAGAGCACTTGCAAAACCTAATACTCACTAGCTTGATTCCTAGACTTTATTTCACGCATTTATTTAACTCCATAAGGCACTGGTCCTTTGTTATACTTGATTAATTTTCTATCTTGATCAACTGTCTATGGGCCATTTCAATTGATTATATTTTAATGCTTAAGTTATAAGTTTGGAATCTTTGCTTATCTGTGTGATCTCTTGTTAGCAACGTGGATTGCTTTGATTAATCATCATCCCCCTAATATTAATCATTTTAAATCACAGTAACTCCTAAACAACACCCATCCGCATCCAAAAACATCTAAAAATTAAAACATTGAGCCATAGAAAACTCTTTGTTAAGGACTACCCCCTTTGGCTTCGTTAGGAGTTAGCCTAAACGGAGGAGCTAGGAGTAGGTGATAGTACCTAGCTCTGTGCTTGCCCCCAAGGTCACACCTCTCCCACTTTCTCAAGTGAGGAGACAGCTTTCGGAAGATTTCTGCTGCTGGTGTGCAATTGACGGACAACAGATACTTTGTCAGATTGCTTATTAAGTCAATTTCATATTCCTTCTAGCCTAGTATAAATTGGTTGCAACATTTAAGTCTAATATGGATGAATTAGCTCACTTATTCGCATTTTCAAGTCTCTAAGGATTGTGATCTCATATCCATATGCTATGCACTAAACAACTCTTTTTAATAACTTAATAATGGTGAGCAACTTGTGAGTACCTGGTTTCTCCATTATACAAAAAATAGGCTCAGTAAGTCAATTCACATTTCTTGGTTACTCACTATTTGACACTTGGTAACATTGCTCATAATTATCACAAGTGTGGTTATCTTTCAAGTTCATATGAATGTCCTAAAGTTTCATGGATCATATCACTAGTACTAATGAATACTTCCATCCTAACCACATGTAATATGCTCTCTTAAACACCAACTTGATATGATTTGATGCTTGGTCCATTTCAATTGTTATACTAAGCTATTTGTATTTTTATAAGTTGTTGTTGTTACTCATGTGGATGTTATTTCATTGATGATCTATATTGATACCATGAGTTTGTTTTAAATGTATATGGTACATTAGTTTAGATTTTAATTTGAAGCTCTGTAATTTACTTTGCATTTCTTGGTTTACTCACTATTTGACACTTGGTAACATTGCTCATAATTATCATAAGTGTGGTTATCTTTCAAGTTCATATGGATGTCACAAAGTTCCATGGATCATATCACAAGTACTAATGAATACTTCCATCCTAACCACATGTAATATGCTCCCTTAAACAACAACTTGATATGATTTGATGCTTGGTCTATTTCAATTGTTACACTAAGCTATTTGTATTTTTTTTATAAGTTGTTGCTGTAACTCATTTGGGATGTTATTTCATTGATGATATATATTGATACCATGAGTTTATTTTAAATGTATATGGTACATTAGTTTAGATTTTAATTTGAAGAATTATATTGAATCTAGATATCAAAGAGCATATATGGCAAAAAGAATGTTGGGAATTCTTGGGTAGAAGATGTGAAAATTCAGCTTACCGGATCCCGGTTGCAATTTCAATCTTCTATTTTATTCCCAGTAAATAATTTTACCCATAAATTCAAATCACTGAAAAGATAAATGGAAACACACTGATAAACAATAATGCACAGAGAAAACCAAACACAAGATGTACCCTAGAAACCCCAAACCCTAGGGAAAACTAGCAACAGATTTGTCTTTTATTGCAGATTGGTTAAACAACACTTACAGCTTCAGTCTTCTGGATATGACACACCGGATCTCAGACTCCTAACTCTCACTGTGCCCAAACCCTCAACAGTAAAGACAAACCCCATCTTCAGAGTATCTCTCATTCCCCAACCTCTAAGAGACTCCCTCTCTCAAATCTAATCACTCACCAATCACTGACCAACACGAGATATGACTCACACCTGCAACTGTGGTAATGAACCCATACTCTAAGGCTTCTTTTATAATCTCACACTCATGCAAATACCATGGGACACATAATACCATGGACCCTCTAATACCATTTACATGAGGTGTTATAAATCCACCTTTACAATATATGTCTAGGAATCACTTCGCCTCCTATGTTGCTATACAACCCCAACATAGAAGCACCTACCAAGCTACAAAAACTAACACTTCCTCTTAACGAGGGAGAGAGATACTTCTACTAGAGACACCTCCTTCATGATCCACATCCTCTGCTGCTGCAACTACTCCCTCTAAGCTAGGACACTCTGCTCCCTCTGTACTTGAACACTTTGTTGCAACCTGCACTGCTAAATTCTGCTCTAGATCCTGGTGTTGCTTATCCATCAGTGACATCTTGAACCAGGTAGGCCTACTGAGAACGGCCTCCTGCTCTCTAAATGACATTGATCCAAGTTTCAGAATTCCTCTAGAACTCAGCTCTAAACTCCCTCAGACTACTAGTTGTCCCAACAACCTATATAATGTGCCCTCCTTGATGTCAATCATCACTGCATCCTATACATATGCTCTCTCAGAGCGAATGAACACTGATCCATCCCTAAGTCACCGCGTTCGGGCGAGTTTTCGCTTTGAAAATCGAAAACCGTCGATTTTTTGACATTGACGAATTAATCAGATAAAAATCGCCTATTGGAATCGAAAACTCCAGTTTTAGGGATTTGAAAAATTCCAAGTGAAATTAGTTTGCCTAAAAATAAGATCGATTTTAATTAAAAAAAGACAAAAAACTGGTTTAAATATGATTTCCTGATTTTGCGGCTCGTGAGTACACCATAAAGCCTAGTCTGTTTTCGCGGCCCACAGCCACAGGTAAACCGAAAACTGGAGCCATCGATTCTCACTGCCAGTTCTTAGGAATCGTGAATTGCTCTATGGAGGCCGCCGATGGTTGTGACAGACTGTTTGAGTTGCTCTATGGAGGTCGTTGATAGTGACAAACTGTTTGAGTTGCTCTATGGAGGCCGTTGATGGTCGTGACTGACTGTTTTAGTTGCTCTATGGAGGCCGTCGATGGTCGTGACAGACTGTTTAAGTTTCTCTATGGACGCCACAGACGGTCGTGGTTCCTTTACCCGTGGCCGTGAGCAGTATGGACTCTGCAGGGTTGAGCCTTCGCTGGAAATATTTTATCGACCTAACATTTATCATGTCTTAACTTAATTGATATATTACATATATTATAAAGACATAACTTTTGTAAAGCTATACCATTTAATTTATTTGTAATGTAATTTATAATGCTAACTTGTAAGTTCTTTTTATAATACAATTTATAATATATAACATATATAATATATAGTATTTTTATCCTTTTATAAAAGTTATATTATTGAAAATAAAGTTGAGGTAATTACTTTATTTATATATATATATCTACACGAATTTAATGACGAATTTTATCAAAAAAAATTGCTCGACGATTTTTTTCCGAATTTTATTCATGTCGAATTCGAACACGAACTCGAACCAGGTGACTTAGATCCATCCCAGAACAGCAATGCATAGCCCTCATCCTCCAGGGCTGAAACTGAGTGCACTCTGACTCTCATCTCTGGAACATGCAATACTCTAGCTTCCTCCATAGTATAATATGACTCCTACTGGAAGGTGACTGCTCCCACCCTCTTCACTACTAATCTGATGTGAGCCCCACATCTCACATAACATGTAGAGTTTACTTCTGAAGCATCCTAAAGCACTGAACCCTCTCTAGTTATGTGGCATCAAGCTCCACTATCTATGTACCAGCCACAGCTGGCCATACACCCAAACAGAGTAATGAGTGAACTCATCAACAAACTGGGCAGTGAACTCATACCCCTCATCTTTTTCCTTTGTTGTTGTTGCCATCTGCTTCTTCTTCCCTTCTTTACCCTTCTTCCTAATAGGACACTAGCTAGCATAATGGCTAAGCTCTCACTTGACCATCCTAGTGCTATGGAGCTTATCTCATAAGGCCATTTTCTTGTTTTCATTATTGGGCTCAAATAGGCCTCTTAATGTATCCCACATCTCCTTGGCAGTATCCTTCTCACCAAGGTGTGAGATCAAGTGGTCTTTTACCCCATCAAGGAGTAACCTCTGTGCTTTGAACTCATTCAATTCATGAGCTTCCTTTTCCTTAGCATCTGTTGGTATTAACACTAGCTTTGTTTAGTTCACCAGATACCATAACCTACTTTCCTTAAGGATGGCACCCATCCTTATCTTCCCCTGTACAAAGTTGGAGACCCCCTCCAACCTATCCTCATACCTCAAACTAGAGGTCATCTTTGTTGCCCCACTGTAACATTGCTGAAACTCTAGAAAACTGGTGCTACCTTTTTGGACCTGCAACAAAAACCCTGGTTTACCTGCAATACCTTCAGTCTTCTTCCTATGGGATACTCAGAGACCCTACTCTGATACCATGTGAAAATTCAGCTTACCAAATCCTGGTTGCAATTTCAATCTTTTATTTTATGCCCAGTAATTAATTTTACCTATGAATTCAAATTACTGAAAAGATAAATGGCAACGCACTGATAAACAATAATGCAGAGAGAAAATCAAACACAAGATGTACCCTAGAAACCCCAATCCCTAGGGGAAACTAGCAATTGATTTGTCCTTTATTGCAGATTGGTTAAACAGCACTTACAGCTTCAGTCTTCTAGATATGACACACTGGATCTCAAACTCCTGATTCTCACTGTGCCTAAACCCTCGACAGTAAAAACAAACCCCAACTTGAGTGAATCCCTCATTCCCAAACCTCTGAGAGACTCCCTCTCTTAGATCTAATCACTCACTGATCACTGACCAACACAAGAAATATGAATCTCCTGCAGGTGTGGTAATGAACTCATACTCTAAGGCTTCTTTTATAATCTCACACTCATGCAAATAGTAAATACCATGGACCCAATACCACGGGACACATACTACCATGAACCCAATACCATGGGACACATTATACCATGGACACACTAATACTATTTACATGAGGTGTTATAAATCCACCTTTACAATATTTGTCTAGGAACCACTTCGACTCCTTTTATGTTGCTAGACACCCCCAACATAGGAATACCTGTCGAGCTACAAAAACTAACAATTCAACTGTTATACTAAGCAATTTGTATATTTTTTATAAGTTGCTATTACTCATGTGGATGTTATTTCATTGACGATCTATATTGATACCATGAGTTTATTTTAAATGTTTATGGTACATTAGTAAAGATTTTAGTTTGAAGCAGTATACTGAATCTTGGTATCAAAGAGCATATACGGCAAAAAAAATGTTGGGAATTCTTGGGTAGAATACGTGTTCCGACGGCTATAAATAACACTACGAAAAGTAAAAATCACTTTATGTAATGATCAATTTAGATATTAGACTTGGGTGTTAATAAAGTCAATTTATGACTTAAGTTAATTTTTACGTTTTTATGCTTAAGTTGCTTTATTGCTTTTATCAGTCTATCCCACATTCATAAAGTGGATTGACTCGGCCTCATTATAAACCTTTAGAAAAAAACTTTCGCTTTACGATTATTACATGATATATAATGATAGCCCTTTCAAGCTATTTCTTAGTCTCTTCAAAGCTCAACTAAAGCCTCGAAGACGTGGAGAACTTGAAGGCCTAGGGGCTATTACCAACAGAGACAGATCGAGGGATTTCTAGCGTAGCACATCAAGGAGCCGAAAGGGTTTCATCAGAAACCAAGTACTCTTTCGTTTTCGAAGCAAGGTCAGTTTTTTTCCCCTAACCCCGCTACTTGTGGGTACACTATAGAATTTTTCTTCACGTACAGAATTTTAAAAAAAAGGGGTGAGGCAACGCAGCAACACAATTGTACAACAGCAGTCGCCACTTCTTGGTCGTCAGGAGATTGTACGAAGCCATACAATCACAGTATGGTTGTCGTATGGATGTGATTTCAGCTTACTGTGATCGTTTTTTTCCTACTGTGATCGTTTTTTTCCTACAGTCATCGTACAGCCATTTTTTTTTTCCTACAGTCATCGTGCAGCCTTATTGCAGTGCCCTAAAGTCACATTTTTTGCCCAGACAGCCAACGTACCATACAGATCAGACGTCAAAGGGAATGATTGGGTGTATGGATTAATTCTCAGTCAGCGTGAATTTTTCGATCACCAATTTGATTCCATAAAGTTGTTATTATTCAGTACAGATTGTGTCGTACACTTGTACGAAAAAAATTGGTCAAGCTTCTTAAAAAATTCCTAGTCGTACTTGTATGGAATTGAAATTCTTTGTTAAGTTTCAGAAGAAAAAAAATCGCTATTTTACAATAAATTAGACAAATTTCTTGTCACTTTGTCAAATTCAGAGAATTTTTTAGCAAAGCAGATCTATTCTTGATTGGATTGGTGCCCAAATTCCAAGATTTAAATGATTTACTTATCGATTTAAAGATTTCAACGATTTAACGAAGAAATAAATTATTTTGGGGCTGATTTGACAGTTTGTGAGCCAGTTATGAGCAGATCTTCCAAGATTTGAGTGTTTTGGAGTTGTTTAAGGGAAAATTTATCAGAAATCTACGAGTTGACCAACAATACGTGGCTGCGACAGTGATCTACAGCTAGTATACAGAGGTTTTCAAGGTATTTTCCAGTATCTATACTATGTTCCATTCTTTTGTTTAGAACATTTTACGTATCATTATGGCCAGGTTCTCTGGCAAGAACTACAGTATACGGAAACAACGAATGTTAGCCATCTTTGAGTATAGGTGCTTGAGTAACATTGTTCTGTTAAAGCTTTAGGGTTAGGCTAGGTTTAACATAAGAAATATGCATAAACAGAATTACGAAACCAGATTCAGAATATTACTACTCTAATAAATTTAAACTGCAATAAAACAAACATAATTTTCATCTCTTTCAACTTTAACACTCCATTGGTCACTGCGTTAAAGTTGGTCCTTGACATGATTCACCAAATGCCATGTACAGTAACAAAATAATAACAATAATGTACAACAATAAAGAATCGTACCAATTATTTTGAATCAACCTTATACTTGGAGACTTTTAAGTTTTGATCTTGTCACCGAAGGGACAAGTCAACCAAGTGAACAAATGACGTACCTTGGGAGAGAGCTTAAGAGGGTTAAAGTAGTAAGGAAACAGACCTCGGATCTTTAATCAACAGGATGAGAAACTTCAATCAATTTAGCAGCACAGTCATACACAGTACAGTCATACTGACAAGAGACACACTGTCACGCTGGGTAAGAGACACACAATCACGTTGCCAGGGATACAGTCACACTGAGCAATGACATACAGTCAAATGGAGCAAAAGAGCAGTGACACACAGTCACACTGAGTGGGAGAAGCAGTCACATTAGCTGGAATATATTCACGTTGTGCAACAAGATACAGTCACGCTGAAGGGAGAAGATACAGTCATATTCACGTTGTGCAGCAAGATACCGTCATGCTGAAGGGAGAAGATACAGTCACGCTGCTAGAGCTCACATAGACACGCGGGAGAAGAGTGAACAGTGACATGGGTGTTGAGAGTCGAGAGTCGAGACACAACCATGCTAAGACACAGTCATACCAAGAGCAGTGGGCAGAGGGTTCACGCTGAACGGAGGACAGTCACGCGGAGCAGCAGAAGAAAACTCATAGAGCAGCAGAGGAAGTCGTGGTCACGCAGAGGGAGAGAACCTGGTCACGCTAGGGTGGAGAATAGCCATGCTAGCAGAGGTCAAATAGTCACGATAAACAGCAGGAGACACGTCACCCTGAGCAGGAAGGGTCACAATTAGAAGCAATCAACCACAGGTAAAATACGATACGACTTCTTGGATAATATTATTGAAGGATAACCTTTGCTTTTTATAAGGGTTAGGGGTGTTAAACAATACAACATAAAATACAATTAGATTGACTTAGGATAGGTACCAAAGGTCCTAAGGGTGTCATAAAATAAAACCAGAAAATTAAGTGGTCCAATGGTGTAATACTAAAAATGGTATAATGGTTAAATAAAACCATAAACAATAAATGGTCCAATGGTCTTATAATAAAACCATAAAGTAAATAGTCCAATGGTTTTACAATAAAACCATAAAGTAAAAGAACTTAGGATAGTGTACCAATAGTCAAAAATAAAACCCATAAGGTAAGAGTCATCATAACAAAGGTACACACAATAAGAGTGCTAGGACCAAGTAAGATAAAGGACCATGAGTCAACCAAAGGGGGTCACAATAAGACAACCCATATACCCACAAGATCAAGGTGAACCATAAAAGTGGTCAAAAAACTCGTTTTACCTATAGGACCAACAAGACCAAGGACTTTAATCTTTTCTCTCTCTCAAGGTACATTGTTTCATATATTTTATCATCACTGTATAAGGGGAAGATCCAAACTGGATGGTGCGATCCGTTGGTCCTCAATACTACTCCTAAGGGTTAGGTGCTAGGGACATCATCAAGGGGTGGCCAGTCCCTTGAGAAACAACGTAGAAATAACTGATTAGGAGAGAAGACATCACACATCATCATCTTGGTCAACTTGACTAAGATTCACCTGGTTCACTGACCAAGGATGCTCCTGCAGGAACTGCTTGGTCCCAGACCAAGAATCTGCCTGGTCCCAAACCAGGAAGTCTCTGTCTCAGCCTGCAGAATCTGCTTGGACCTCGTGTCCAAGAAACTGTCCGGTTCTAGACCAAAATACCTTAGAGACATATAGGGACCCTAACCACATGTTAGGGACTTTTCCATGGCATCAACCTGCTTGGTCCCAGACCAAGAACCTCAGGAGACTACTAGGGGCCCTAGGGTACCTTCTAGGGTCTTACTCTGCCCTAGTTAACTAACTAGGGTACCATCCTCTCTAAGAATGGGTCTCGCAACTGCACTAACTTTAACACTCCCTCTCAACAAGAGGGGCATTCTCAGCACATCGATAACAAACTGCACCATTACATGGTGATCACTCATCTCGGTGTGTACCAACCTGTCATTAAATACAGGATTTTTTGAGAGCTTCAAACAGCTCTCCATCTCAGCACGAAGCATGATCTCATAGATCCTCTTGGAAGTTATATCTGACTTCCTCTGATAGTTGAGAATCACTTTCCACATATCATCTTTCCAAACCTGTTGTTTGGCTGACTCCCCATAATGAGAGTAGATTGAATAGTGACATGGTCATTGGAGCAAGCTTGAATCTTTTCAATAGTCTTCTTAAAGAGATCAAATGAAGGTTGCTTGGCCTTCTCCCTCTGCTTCTCTAAGTGTGAAGTCTTATAGGCTTCCATCTCTGAGTCACTGGAGGACTGATGGAAGATCACATTTATACTTTCCTTTTTCTGCAACCCCACTCAGTTGAGGACTGAAGAGCAAGTTGGTTCCCTCTTGATCTCTGAATCTTGACTAGGGTATAGAGCTTTAACAGCATGTTTGAGACCTTATAGAGGGCACCTTCACGGACTCCAATCACAATGGTTGAGCTTATACTTCTACCTTTAGGCCATATCAAAGCCTTTCCTTCTGAGAAGGTTACAGAGAACCCCTTGTCTTCTAAAACTGTCACTGAAATAACATTCTTCTTTAGACTAGGAACATATAAAGTTTCCCCAATATTAATCAACTTACCTGAATCAAGTAGTAAGGCAGTTGAACCAACTCCCTTAATGTCATAAGTACTTCCATTTCCAAGTTCCACTTTCTTATGGAACTTCTTGGCCTCAAAGACTGCAAGGGCCTTCTTGAATCCAGTCATATGTCGGGTGGCTCCACTATCTATCCACCAAGAATCTGACAGATTGGGGATGGTACTGGTGAGTGCTAAAGCCAAGAAATATTCCTTTTCTTAATTTGGGTCCTTGGTGTTACCCCTTGACTTCTTTGGTTGAGGTTATTCCTTTTCAGTAGCAGTTGAGGCATGATGTTTCTTCCTATGCCAATTCTTGTTAAGTAGTTTCTTACAGTCCCTTGCATAATGACCAATATTACAACAGTGATAACATCTAACCTTAGATTTATGAAAATACTTACCGATTTATGAAAGTACTTACCTTGTGGTTCCTTACCATTATCCTTGTGTTGGGGAATATTATTCCTTTTCATTACTTTGGAAGCTAGTGCATGATCCTTTTCAGGTGGAGGCTCGGATCTACTTTGGATCCTTCCTTCTTCTTCTAGACAATCATGCCACAACCTTTTGAAGTTTGGTTGAATTTCTTCCATTTACTGAGGCCGAGAATGTCTCCCAAGATGCAAGAAGATAGTCGAATATTGTCTGCACAAGATCATCGTCTTCTACTTTATCTCCAATGGCCATGAGTTGATCTCTTATTTGAGAGATCTTGGAGAAGAAGGTAGCAACTGTTTCATCCTTCTCCATCTTTAGTGAACGAAGTTGCTTCTTCAAAGCCCTTCTCTGAGTGGGGGCTTTCTTTTCATAGAGGTTAGCGACAGCATCAAAGCATTCATTAACTATCCTTAAAGGAGTTATTACGGGCATCAAGTTGTCTTTGACTGAGTCAAAGATCACTCGCTTTGCCTTGGCTTGCTTGTTCTTGAATGTTGCTCCTCCTTGAGTTGTAGTGGACTCTTCAACAACTCTAGTAACCAAGTCATCTAGATCGCTCTCTTCTAGGATATTTAGAACCCTAGCCTTCCATGCATTGAAATTTGAGGCTTCCTCAAGCCTATCTTCCTATTTGACTGAAGGAGTAGTCATCTTCAAACCCTGCTTGTCAACTTGAAGAGTTAGACCTGTAATCAAGTTGAGTAAGGTATAAACCTTACCTTAGGATCTATGTAGTTTCTGTTAGCTGCAAGACAGAATTAGCCACAGCCTAAGCTCTGATACCATGTTAAAGTTTTAGGGTTAGGTTAGGTTTAACATAAGAAATATGCATAAACAGAATTATGAAAACAAATTCAGAATAGTGTTGCTCTAATAAGTTTAAACTGCAATAAAACAAACATAATTTTCATCTCTTTCAACTTTAACACTCCATTGGTCACGATGTTAAAGTTGTTCCTTGAGATGATTCACCAAATGCCATGTACATTAACAAAATAACAAAAATAATGTACAGCGGTAAAGAATCATACCAATCATTTTGAATCAACCTTATACTCAGATACTTTCAAGTTTTGATCTTGTCACCAAGGGGACAAGTCAACTGGGTGAACAAATGACATACCTTGAGAGAGAGCTTAAGAGGGTTAAAGCAGTAAGGAAACAGACCTCGGATCTTAAATCAACGGAATGAGAAACTTCAATCAATTTAGCAACAGAGTCATACCCAGCACAGTCATACTGACAAGAGACACACAGTCACGCTGGGTAAGAGACACAATCACACTGACAAGGATATAGTCACACTAAGTAATGACATACAGTCACGTGGAGCAAAGGAGCAGTGACACACAGTCATGCTAGCAAGAATATATTCACGATGTGTAGCAAGATACAGTCACGCTGAAGGGAGAAGATACAGTCACGCTGCTAGAGCTCACACAGACACGCGGGAGAAGAATGAACAGTCACGCAGGTGTTGAGACACGACCATGACACGGTCATACCGGGAGTAATGGGCAAAGGGTTCACATTGAGCGGAGGCTTCACACTAAGTGGAGGGCAGTCACGTGGAGCAGCAGAAGAAAACTCGTGGAGTAGCAGAGGAAGTTGCAGTCACACAGAGGGAGAGAACTCAGTCACGCTAGGGTGGAGAATAGTCATGCTAGCAGAGGTCAAAGAGTCACCATAAACAACAGGAGACACGTCACACTGAGCAGGAAGGGTCGCGATTAGAAGCAGTCAACCACAGGTAAAATATGATACGACTTCTTGGATAATATTATTGAAGGATAACCCTTGCTTTTATAAGGGTTAGGGGTGTTAAACAATATAGCATAAAATACAATTAGGTTGACTTAGGATAGGTACCAAAGGTCCTAAGGGTGTCATAAAATAAAACCAAAAAATAAATTGGTCCAATCATGTAATAATAAAAATGGTCTAATGGTAAAATAAAACCATAAACAATAAATGGTCCAATGGTCTTATAATAAAACCATAAACAATGTCTTATAATAAAACCATAAAGTAAAGTAAATGGTCCAATGGTTTTATAATAAAACCATAAAGTAAGCCCAGTGGGTTAGCTCAAGTGGTTGAGAGTTGTTTACGCTAGCAGAAGGTCTCAGACAGGTGGCTATGCAGGGGCCTCACTCGATGTCCCCACCAGGTTAGGCCCCGTAATCAAGACCGACGGTTTACCTCAGGTACCATCCTAAAAAAAATGGGGAAGTACCTAAGGGTCTTCCGAGCGATGTTCCATCTTAAAAAAAAAAACATAAAGTAAAAGAACTTAGGATAGTGTACCAATTGTCAAAAATAAAACCCATAAGGTAATAGTCATCATAACAAAGGTACACACAGTAAGAGTGCTAGGACCAAGTAAGATAAAGGACCATGAGTCAACCAAAGGGGGTCACAATAAGACAAACCACATACCCACAAGATCAAGGTGAACCATAAAGGTGGACAAACAACTCCTTTTACCTATAGGACCAACAAGACCAAGGACTTTAATCGTTTCTCTCTCTCAAGGTACATTATTTCATATCTTTTATCATCACTGTATAAGGGGAAGATCCAAACTAAATGGTGTGATCCTTTGGTCCTCAATACTACTCCTAAGGGTTGGGTGCTAGGGACATCATCAAGGGGTGGCTAGTCCCTTGAGAAACAACCTAGCAATAATCGATTAGGAGAGAGGACATCCCACATCATCATCTTGGTCAACTTGACCAAGATTCACCTAATTAACTGACCAAGGGTGCTCCTATAGGAAATGCTTGGTCCCAGACCAAGAATTTGCCTAGTCCCAGACCAAGAAGTCTCTGTCTCAACCTACAAAATCTGCTTAGACCTTGTGTCCAAGAAACTGTCTTGTACCAGACCAGAATACCCTAGAGACATATAAGGGCCCTAACCACATGTTAGGGACTTTGCCATGGCATCAACCTGCTTGGTCCCAAACCAAGAACCCCATGAGACTATTGGGGGCCCTATGGTACCTTCTAGGGTATTGCTCTACCCTAGTTAACTGACTAGGGTACCATCCTCTCTGAGAATGGGTCTCGCACTGCACTAACTTTAACATGTTCTTGGCAAGGAAACTCGCCCCACGATTGCGAGTAAAGACCAAGACAAATTTGATGAGAGAGACAGAGAAGTAGTAATGTTGCTTAAGTTTTCTATGACAAATACTATGCTTTCTGAGATCCAAACCGAGAAGACTTGAGCTGCAATCTGGAAGTAGTTAAAAGATCTGCATGAGACCTCGAACAAGGGTCAAGTCTTCTTTC
Organism: Pseudotsuga menziesii; assembly: GCA_001517045.1. Lineage (NCBI taxonomy): Eukaryota > Viridiplantae > Streptophyta > Pinopsida > Pinales > Pinaceae > Pseudotsuga > Pseudotsuga menziesii. The sequence continues at coordinate 461,123 of LPNX010738522.1, forward strand.
TAAAGAACAAATTCCCAATCACGATGGATGAGAGTGCCTCATTACAAGAGCACTTACTCAAGATCAAGGATATTCGAGACCAGTTGGTCGCTATTGAGCTCAAGATAGAAGATGAAGATTTGGTGGTAATCACGCTAAAAAGATTACCACGTGCTTACGAGCACTTTATTGAGACTCTGAACATTACTTCTACAGATGTTGACCTAGAGTTCAACGAGCCAAAATATGCCAAGAATTTGCTTGACAAATTTAGAATGACAAATTGCAAAATTTCATCTACACCTATGGAGAAAGGGCTGAAACTTTTAGCTAAGACCAACTCTAAGGCAGTGAATGAATTAGTCTACAAGAAACTAGAGGGTAGCTTGATATACCTTACAACCACTAGACCTAATTTGAATTAGAGATGACACCCCTACTCTAGGACAATCAAGGGATGCTAAAACTAGCCAATAATCCAATCTTCCACGAACGCACCAAGCGCGTTGAGATACATTGCTGCTTCATCCAACAGCTTGTAGAAGATGGAATTGTTGAGCTACAGTACTATCCCATAGAGGATAAACTACAGCCATTTTCACCAAGTCATTGGGTCCTCAAAAACATGTAAAATTTCAAGAGAAACTTGATGTGTTCAGTAGATTGATCATTAAGGAAGAGTGTTAAAGTAAAATTACTTTATGTAATGGTCAATTAGATATTAGACTCAAATCACAGGTGTTAATACAGTCACTTTATGACTTTAGATTATTTTTAGGTGTTTATGCTTAAGTTGCTTTATTGCTTTTATCGGTCTATCCCACATTCATAAAGTGGATTGACTCTACCTCATTGTAAGCCTTTATAAGAAAGCTTTTGTTTTCTCATTATTACGCAATATATTATGATAGCTCTTTCAAGTTATTTCTTGGTCTCTTTATGTGTTCGATTTCTGTGATAGTTAGGTGGGTAAACCTACGATTTAAGGGAACCATACTAGACAGTGACCATTGTTGAAACACATATCCTTGTATCCTTGTTTGGTACAAGATGTTGGAGATCCCCCTTGACTCCGATTTAGTACCCTTCTTCGAGTAGTACCACATTAGATAGCACTGAACACAAAATTGGACTCCACATACCTTGTGTATGTCAAGGATCCCCATAAGCATCCTAAAACCATCATACTGGTCGTCTCGTCACTGTAGTGCACCGAAAATAGCATTCAAGAAGATTACGCTTCACATATCTTAGAGGTCTGATGATGTGGCCAAGGGTGTGGTCTATCCTCCTTGGTTGGTGCTCTAAAGATTGGGCCAAGAATCATCATTGGATCTCCTGGGTAGATAAAAGGGTTGCAATAGCTTGGCATGCCCTTATGACTTGAAAACCATTTTGGGATTTGGGGGAAATTTACTATTCAAGAAGTCTCATTTGTAATTGTTACTGTAATGCTTTTCATTTATTTAAGGTATCATGTATTTATGCTCATGGTTATATTTGTCACATCATTGAAATACTGAATTTGAGTGTCTTGTATTCAATTAATCATCTAAACATAAGCACCTCATTCTTAGAAATAGAGCTAGGCAAGTATTTGGGGTTAGCTAGATCTCCTTTAGTTAGCCTTACAAAACGCTTGGCTAGGGTCTCTCCCGTGGTTAGTCTAGGTTCGTTCACTGTTGGAACTAGGAAACCTAAAAGAGGAAATCCTTCGGTAGTGACACGTTAGGAGGGAGGTCCATAGTTGTGTCGAGTTAGCGGTCAATTCCTTGTCGATCTATTGATCACTAAGTTGTGCATAAACATGTCCTATGCAATGTTATCAGCATTGGTGGACCAAACCTAAATTGGCCAATCTGAACCAATTGACACGTAGACAACCCCAAACCGACATGGGGACTAGATAAGATAATAGATAAGAAAATTTTATTAATGTCCAACAAATGACCACAAAAGTAGGTCAATGGGAGTCGGGACTAGAAGATACATCCAATGTGAACACAATGTGAGTGAAAAAGCAACTCCTAGGTAATGTTGAAAGCAAGATAAAGAAAGCAAAGGAAAAAGAAAAAGTGCAGCTTAGATAAGTATATAACTAAGCTAATCACTAGGTCTAACCAACGACAAAAGATATATGTAACAGTATCATAGCTGCAATGATACAAAATGAGTCCGAAAAGGGAAAACTAGACATCTCGACAGTGATCAAGGGAGAGAGAGATCTGAAAATGATGTCAATGATGTCAAGATCTCCTGGCCCTGATGACCGAAGGTGAGGATGGTGACTAGGAGCCATTCCAAGCCAGTTTTGACCTGCAACAATCCCCAACCGATGAACCCAATAGGCTACAGCGTGCCATTTAAGGAAAAAAACTGAAATAAAAGAAGAAAAACAGGGAAATAAGCCATAAATGGCAATATTAAATTTCTTAAAGTAAAGTTGGTGTTCTCCTTTAATTTTCTTTTTCTATCCTTTTACTTGAATTCTTAACATACCATTAATAGTTACAGATGTTCCAGAGTGGTTCCAACCTCATTGGACTTCATATGATGAAACTAGAATTTCATATCCCATTCAAAATTCAGCAGACAACAATTTTTAGGATTTCAGCATTTCGGAACTAGCAAGATTGCAACATTTCAGGACTGGATTCTATCATGTCTGAGGGTATGAGATTTACATTTAGTCAAGACCACCAAGCCTCTATGCACCCCAATGTTGGTGGTGTTGACTGTTGAACTCCTTTGTCATGACCTTCGTAAAAATATACCCTTCACTCAAAAGCCAAACTCACTGATTAGGTAAGTTAAGCTTTCTGCCCCATTTTAACACTTGCATTAGCCGAATTCATCAAAATTGGAGGGTGCTGAGTTGAGCAACAAGAGTGTCGAATCTGGATGCACATGGATCCACAAGTAGCACCAAACACTAGTCCTGATGTCCCTGGAGGATCTAAGCAGAGGCTAGTAGATGAGACAGAGGGTGCTATTGATGATGAGGATCCAAATATAGGCGATGATTTTGATGATATGTAATTATTTGTTGTAGTATGATGTTTTTGGACTCTAAAAGCCATTTAGAGCTTCAACTTCTATGTATTTTGTTACACATATGTATCATACTTGGTGCCATTTTTTCTATGTTAACCCTTGCATGCTTTATAGATGAGCAACATTTGCATAATTGGTGTTTAATGGTTTTGATATGTGTGTGTGTGTTTTATAAAATTTGCATAATTTTTGCTACTTTTAAGCTTTTAGTTTTTACTAGAGAGGCTCTTCAACCCAGTTTTGTGGTTTCAAATCCAATCTGGTCCAGTTTCGGTCCAACCCGCAACCAGCTCCAGTTCCGGTTCTGATAGCATTGGCTCTGTGCTCTTGGACACTTGTTTTTTTCAGTTAATATCTCTTGAGGCCGTATGGTTAAAGCCGCCGCCATTTTGTTCATTAATATAAAAACCCATTACTGTTACATAAATAATGATACAAGACCTGAATATTGGAATAGGCTACATTATGGCAGCTAAAAGGTAACAAAACTTGATGAACGTTCCTACAATGAGTTGTTATGTCCGTGATAGTGAAAAAAAAGCTCTTAAGAGACCAATTATAAACTACCAAGCCTGAACAAAGCTTGATAAACTTTCTTGCAAAAAGTTTCTATGTCCAAGGTTGTGTGAAATAACTACTAAGTACTAAAGACTCCATCCTTCAATACCAATGACTCCTGATATCAAACAACTGGGTCCAAACAATAACACAAATAGAGACAGATGTGAGAACTTACCATCAGAAACAGTACGCAGCGTATAAAGTGAACCAATAAAAGAGGTAAGATTGACTTTGCATTATTATGCCTACAATGCATGTTACAAAGCAAATTTGGACCTTTGAATTTGGAGTCTTAAGAAGTGTTATTTCATTAAAATCGGTATGGCAAAACATTTTAACCTCGTAAGCCTCGACTTAGTTTTGGTTAAATAGAAGAGTAGCATGTCATTACCTTTGGTTGTATCTTATCAACACCATTTTCTCTAATCAAGAATACGAGCAATAAACAGTTTGATCTGTGGACAAAATCAGAAAATGAAAAGCTTCGAGACAATGAGCTAATACCATGTCATGAAAAACTAGGTGCCACATGTCTTTTCATAAGAACGGACAAGTAAATTTTACTCAAAGACACGAAACTAATAACAAATGCTTCATGTTGGAAGAGAGGGTATTCCTGCTATTTGGAATTTAGCAAAGCATTGCCTTTATAGCATAATGAATTTTTGTTGCTTACAATGCATTGGAAGAATTTCTTAGTACATACCTTGAGCTGCTACCCTTGAATTGATGCACACAGCCATCGACTCTCTTGAAATCAACTGGTTCTTGATTGCTGTCCCAAATTATAAATTTTGAAGGATTAGTTGTCCTTTCCTTAATTTTGAACACTTATTGGTACAGAATTTTAGAAAAAACTTGAAAGCAATTACACAGATTCTCCATTTGCAACACCTTTATTCTCCTAGGAACAATAGGCTCACATGTTGTTTTATAAAAACAAAGCTTTTCATTTTGAATCATCTATATAAAACCAAGGGCTAAAGACAGAATAAAGAAGAGATGTTTCTCTTAGACAAGAACCAGTAGACTGCAGATAAGTATGTAGTGACATACAGAGTCTTTGACAAGTCACCCAACAGTTTCTCGGAATCCTCAAAGAACAAAGAAACAACCTCTGAAACAAAATCAGGATTGCTCTCATCTTGCAGCTGCTGAAGCTGTGTAAATTGCTCATCCACGAATCCCTGCAGCAATGTGCAAAATCGTAAGTTCTATAGACAGCACCCTCTTGAAGCAGTGACAGAATTAAATCAAAAGAAAAATCTGCAACATGTGCCACACCTGTCAAAACAAGGATATAAAGATGTACTGGAACTGCAATGTAGATTACAAAAAAATTCATACAAAACAGAGTCCAGACATTATGGAAAACAGATAACCAGTCTTAAAGATTCTAGTTGAAGTTTGGAACTCTTATGTTAACAATTAAATTTTAATGAACAGCAAACTATAGCATGAATATATAAGAGGGTGGTTTCCTAAGTTTTAATGTTTAAATATATTTCAACACACATAGTAACAATTACTTGATGTTTAAAACTTTAATAATGTAATAATGCCAATTTCTGTACATATGTGTAGCAGGGGTACCCGTACCCGATGGTAGGGTACACATGCCTGTAGCAGGTACATGTACCAGGTACTTGGGTACAGATAAGGTACATACCCGGTCGTACCCAATACAGACTCCATTTACCCAAGACGCCATTGAAAAAAAGCCGTAGTTGCATGCTAATCGGTACGGCATACCCCATGTTTGGGTACTCCAGGGTACAGCCAAGGGCTCAATCTGCTGCTGTTAGGGAGGAAAACCGTCGATTGCCAATGTTAATGTAAGTTGCCAGGAAACTTGGGTATGGGGACAGGTACAGGTACGGGGACGCCACTTTTTTAAAAAGGGTACTTGGGTACGTCAGGGCTACTGTATATATATGTATGTCCTAGTCACATCATACATGCACATTGCATATAGATTTCTTCATAAATTACGAATCATGATTCATAATTATAAATTTGATAATTATTTGAACAATGAACATTTGATTATTTGAACAATGAACATTCAGATTGAAAATTTGAAACATAAAATTTGATAAACCATTGTACCAGGCAACTGTAACAGACAATCAAACTAAGACATGAAGGTACACTTGAAATCTTATTTTAAACACCTATTTGTAGTACTGTTACAGGCAATAAAAAATTGCAAATTGCCAAATATATTCCTGCGGACCTGCGGTGATGTGAGTGTAATTTTCAGTATTAAATACATGTATATTTTTTATGTGCACATTTGGCAGTCAAATTATGTTCCACAAGTGCTGAACACAAAACCATAAAAACATTCATTGTAAATCAATGTAAAATCCCAGATTTGGACAATATCCAGTGGAATTTGAACAGTGTTGCGAAGTGTTTGACATAAGTCCTGAACCAGACTCCATACGTAGTTAGCAAAAAATTAGTTCAGATTTGGTGGGGGATCATTACATTTTCCCCAATGGATTGCATTTTACTGAGTCAGCCGTACCCCCGGAGTACCCAAACATGGGGTACGAAGTACCCAAACATGGGGTATGACATACCATTTTGCCTATAAGTACCCCTTTTTTTACAACGGAGTCTCAAGTATATGGACCCAGTATGCCGTACAGCAGGAGACGTACCCTACAAGTATCCAGTACGAGTACGTGTACCTTACCCCAGGGTACAGGTACCCTTGCCACATTTAATAAAATAAAGTAAAAACTTAAAACGTGGACCCTTACCTAAACGCTATCCTTCACGATTCATAAGTTAACGACCCCCCTATAACCATTTCAACGGCGGGCAGACAGACTCTTCAGGGGCAGACAGCAACGGCAGACAGCAGCACGATGGCACGGTGGTCAGGGGACTGTGAGAAAAATTAAAATCAACCAGCGACGGTGGTCTTCCACTTGATATCTGCTTTGAGTCTATCATTTATCAAACTTTATGTTTCAAATTTTCAATGTGAATGTTCATTGTTCAATGAATCATTGAATTTAGAATTATGAATCATGATTCATAAATTATGAAGAAATCTGAAACATGCATGTATGATGTGACTGTGACATGTTTTATTTTGAAAGTAGTCATTTACGTAGTGGAGAATTGTAAATAAGAAGGAGCTGCGTTGGATGATTTCCATAATATATATAGTACCCCCAACATACCCAAGAGTACCATATTCCAAAAAGTGGTGTCCCCATCCCTGTACCCACGTTTCCTCGTAACATAGTTGTACATGAAAGTCCAATACAGACGAAGCTTGCTACTACGGTTACAACCACTCCTACACAAACCAGATCCAGACCTTCTCACCAGACGCCTTACCAGCTTCATCAATTCCACTGATGATCTGCCAACCTTGTCGATCGGGATTCGGAGGGCATATTGCAATCTGGTACCCTTGAGGTCAGTGCCACTGGTTCCGCTCAGTCTATGCCAATCTCCGAATGGCATTCTTAGACTTTGCCTCAGGTACATCGTATAGATTAATAGTCCAACAGATGCTTCTGATAGTACTTCTTGGTGGTTAGAATGAACAACTACACATAGTTGGTCCAGTTGGATCCCATTGGGTTGTACTCTTTTAGGTGTTTTGGCACGTTCTCCCATGCTTTGGGTGAACGGTTTTCTACTTTATTTTACTGAATTTCCTTGAAGAAGCATTAGGCACTCCCTCTTGGGTGAACGGTTTTCTACTTTATTCAACTGGATTTCCTTGAGGAAGCATTAGGCACTCCCTCTTGACTCTCTTAAGTTAGGCTGTACTTTTAAAGTACCATTGACCTATTTTGATCATTTGTGGATAATTTCTTTATTTCATGTTCTAGAATTGAGGCAGCTATCTCATTTGGGTTTCATCCCTATGGGGTGATAGTGATTATCCAATCTCAGTTACCATAGAACTCTTATGTATAGGATATCTACTTTCAGCTATGTCCTCCTCTACTCTGGAAACTCTTGTTACCTAGTAGTGCCGTGCAATATATAAATACAACTTCCAAAGAAGTTCCAGTCAAAGTGATTTCCATGGTTAGAAGCAAGAAAGCCGAAATAACTGATCAAGAAAATGCCAAACTCATATTATATATTAAGCCACTGCAGCCACCCTGAAACACAATAATAATCAGAACAACCAAATGGTAAAATCACAACAATATAGAACAGCAATGCCAACCCTATATTGGCCCAGAATACCCAATAGCCATTTCAGACATCTCGTAGAGCGACAAACATATGTTAAAGCGGGAGGAGAAGTCAATTTGCAGAAAATACTTCAAAAACAGAAGAGTAAAAATGTCAAAAACTCTTCATCCTGCCAAGGAGTTCGACGGAGTATCAAGCCATCAACCAGGGTTGCATTCCTTCATTGTACCCTAATGGCATAAATGTGAAAGGTCCGGAAAGGTCCGAGGCTTGGTGTAAGACGGGGTGATTTTCATGAAATAGCTACCCTTCAAACCAAGCACCTAAACCGAAGGAAGTCCATTATATATACTCCCACTACGAGAGGCAAAAGGAGCCGAACCTTTAAACAAATGCATCCACAAATTTCAAAACCAGCAAAAGAGTTGCAAAAAATTTGAAGAGAAAAGATTGATCTGCAGAATTAAATACCTCCTGGAACAGAGAATTAGTGAAATTAATGTAACGCTGCTGCATTTGAGAAACTGCCATTCCTCCCTCTCCAACTTCTTCTTCTTCTGGTTTGAATTAAGTTAGAGCCCTGAAAGATTCAGAGAAAAACAGAACGAGATCTCGGAAATTTATGCCAATATCTTGGGACCAGAGAGATCCGTAATATTAATGATGAATGATGAATGCGTTGAAGCCACGAAATAGCAGTAGAGAGCTTGACATGTGTACCCTTCTCAGATCCCTGCTATCCTATGCCCCCTCCGCCAAACTCGCGATTCTATCCTCCCTGGAAACGAATGATGCCTCGCTTTTCTCATTTCTCCTTGGCCTTCACCGCCCTCTAGCCGCTAGCGGCGATTACGGTGGTCACATGTTAGCATCCATTCATGGTTAAGCCGACGGAAGGCCTAGCATGGAGTCGTTGTCCAATGATGATGGGTTTGTCTCCTGGTGGGGACATGCACATCACTTGCTTGCTTTTGGTAGACCAAGTGAAAGTGAAGATTGCTTTTTCACCAGACCAATTGGACATTAAAGTATGTAGGATGGATTCTATTAGATTCTTTTTGGTTCATGCCTTGTTGTTTATCATTATTTTATTTACAAATAGAGTTTTATATATATAGTTAGTGTATATTGAGATGGTGATTTTAAATTTAAGTAATTATTTTTATTAATATTTTTATATTTTTTGTTGTTATATAATTATTATTATAAATAAAATTTTGTGTATTTTATAAATAATTAATAATTTTAATTTTTCTCATTTTAATAAATTATTACTTATAAATTAAAACATTTATTAAAAACAATTAAATAATCAAAATTTGGTATCTTTCTTATTTTCTAAGTTCAACAACCCATGGGGCATTAAACTCTGCGATGCTCCCTATGAATGCAGTTCTATAAAATGGATCTAAATCTATAAAAAACGAAATATTGTGATTATTGGTAGCTCATTGTTTGTAAATAGTATGTATAAATGGCATAATGGAAATGGTTTATATAATTCAAACATGTTATTACATAAGTTTGTTTAAAATGGTTTCTTTTTTTATCTAATATTTTTAATTTCATGCTTTTCTATGATGTTTATGACTTAGCACATTTATATTTTTATGTTATTGAATTTAGTAGTATTATTATTTTTTCCAAAAGTTTATGTTGTTTTACATTTTTCTTTTAGAGTATTAACACCTAGTTATTGTTACAGTAATACAATAGCATATGTTATGGAAGTTGATTTAAATGTAGGTGGAGAGGATCACAACTTATGCTCTCAACCACTTAATCTATACTCACTTTACAGTGTTGCTTTACACATTATACATTACAGTATACATTATATTGTTCTCCATTTTTATTGTGCTTGTTGAGTTTGATTAATGTTTCTATTATGCTTTTTTACTTATATGTCATGGAAGTAGATTTAAACGTAGGTAGGGAGGATCACAACTTAACCTCCTAACCACTCAATCGACATTCACTTGACAGTGTTGCTTTACACATTATACATTTTGTTGAGGTTTGTTTAATGTTTCTATCATGTTTTTTTTGCTTATGTGAATAGTTGAAGGTTGTGTATGTTTTCAAAGCCTCCAAATCATTTTCCTGATGTTGCCAAGACTTCACGTGTAGTAAGAATGCAATCAATGTTAGCTTTGTTTTCTAGATGACCTCACTCATCACACAATTATGTGATCTATTAGCCATTGGTTCGATGGTTGCAATGATGGTCATAGACATAGGAATTTTGTAAGACGTGAATGTTTTGCAAATATTTCACCAGGAAATATGCCAACACACGTTACTCTAGAGAATCAAGGTATGACCAAATTACATAATTTACTTAATCATTACATAGGGGTTTCACAAGAGAATCATGTCACTAACAACAATTGAACCTAGTTGAGGAGGCTAACAATCATTCCTCTCAAACACCCAAGCTACATCTAATGGACGAATGTTTTGCAAATATATTAGTGATTTTAATTACAATTTTGATTTCAATATTAACACCATAAATATAACCTTATCGTGGATACTATCTAGGTTGGAATAATCATTTGATATTGAAGTATGACTTAAAATTGTTTTTGATTGGTTAAGAATTTATCTTCCTTTAACATAAACGAATAATTTCATGTCCTAAGACTTATAAATATCTGGTAAAAATGAAATATTACTCATTTATAAATTACCAATAAATTATTTCACATATTCAAAAAAAAAAATTACCCGAGAGGAACCCTTCCAAACCACCCAACAAGCTTTGTTAATTGCACCACCTAAAAGACAAACATCACGTGTCGAGGTTAGCATAAATGTTGGATGGGACATAATCAACGGGAGTACGGTCACCACCAAGGTCATACAAGGTCTTTAAGAACGAGGTATACTTTCCCCTATTCCCCACAAAAATTCAAACCTAAACATCCATCAAAACAACCATCAAACCTCACCACTAACTCTTATCCTCAACCCCTCACATATTCAAAATTTATTTACAAACAATAAATTATTTGACATAAAAAAATCTAAAAATCATTTCTAACAAAATTTACTAATAACAATAAATATTATAAACATTTTCATTCAAGACGAAAACATTATCCTCTTTGTCCTCTCGGCATACATCATCCTTAATGCATAGAGAATAATGCGGTCTTGTATGAATAATGTTGGTATTGTATGCCAACGTGGATGGAATGTCACTACACTACATGATTGAGGCAAGACCACTTTCAACAATTGGACATATTTTGTACACTCATCAATCTCTAATTAATAATGTAGGAATACAACAAAACAATCGAGTCGCTTTAGACTACATCTTTGCTCATCATGTATTTTTGTCGTGCTTGTCCATAGTGGATGGGAATATATATAATATGAGATTGTTAAATGTTAAATTCCTCCATAACATCATTGTTTGTAAGCTTGAGAATGGACCAGCATCGCGATTTTTAATATATTCAAAGCGAAATTATTTAGCAGCAGAAATTTATTCTAAATGTTGATTTCACAAACTGTTTTAGGAAATATAACTAGTGTTATATTGTTAATAATATTTTATTTGGATTTACATTTTTATTTTATGAGTAAATATAGAAATTTTTTATTAATTTTTTATTTGGTTTTTTATTTTTATTTTATGAGCAAATATAAATATATAAAAAATAATAATTACTGTTTTTGGTACATAACGTGAGATCGTTACATATCTCCTCTGTATTGGGTTGTAAGCAATTCTTTATTTTCGATGCACATAACGTGAGTTCGTTATGTGTAACGTTACACATCTCCTTTTTACTAGATTGTGAACAACTCACTACTCTCGATGCACATAACATTAGTTCGTTACATTTAATGTTAAACATCTCCTCTGTACTGGATTGTAAGCATCTCGCTACTTTCGATGCAATAAATTTATCTTTTTATTTTAATTTGAAATTTAATAATAATTAATTTAAATAAATTATATTTTATATCAAATTATAATTATAATAATAAAGATATTTAATTTATTTATATATTAAAATAATAATAATAAAAATTTTATTAATCAAAAATTATAATTTTAATAAAAAATTATATAATTTAATTTTAATTATCATAAAATACAAAATTCAAATCCATATAATATTTAGTATTTTCATACCCACATTTATATGAAATTAGTTTTCAAATTTACAAAGTGAAAAGAAAATTTCACTAATTGTGTATATTTTCTTGTATTCCACTTTAGTGTCCATCAAATTTAACATAAATACTTTCATAGAACCACAACCTACATCCATTTTCGGTATGTTATAGAAATGTTTGATACCCATGTTATGGGATGTATAAATATGTTAATAATTTATAAATGGAAAAACCTAACTTTATGAGGAGTTGTAATTTGTATATATATACTAAATATTTAACGGGGCTTATCAACTTTTCATATGGTTTTTTAACGGGGCGGTTGACAAAAGCTTTGGGGTGCTGGCTTCACACTGTATTTGAATCAGTCTCATTTTTTCTTCTACAAAATGGGATGTGGACTCAGTACTAACACGAGGGTTGAGTTGTTAGCGCTTTGGGCCCTTCTCTTCACAATTACCTCCATGGGTGTTCCATACCTTTCTGTTCAGGGAGATTCGTCATAGATCATTAATTGACTAAATTCAAAAGCAACCCCTTCTACTTTGAATTTGGATCACTTGTGCAACAAGATTTTTGAAATCAGACAAGATTTCTTATCCCTTGACTTCAGGCATGTCTACAGGGAGCACAATATGAGTGCAGACGGTTTATCCAAGGAAGCACTAAAAATGATGGCAGGTCATCTCACCTTCTCATAATTTTGGGAAGGTGAAATTATAAAGGAAGGCATGTTAAACTCTTTTAGGAGTTTATATCAGTTTTTTGTGACATACTCTTTTTGGCTCTTTTGAGTATGGGACTTTTTTTCCTGTCCTATTTTGTTTAGCCAAGGATATTTATTTTCTTGATCCCCTTGGGGTGTGTTCTCTCCACCTATGTGTGCCTCCTTGGATAAGTCGGCCTAGACTCATTATGTCCTCTCTGTGTTGTTTGCACTTGTAGTCTTTCTCTAGGACTGTGAGTCTTCTTGGTCCCATCCCTTAAGATTGTTTCTCTCACATCTCCCCTTCTGTTTTGAATGGCATTTTGTCATGATATTGTAACAATTACCTTTGATTCTTTTTGAATATCAAGGAACAATTATTTCTTCTGGAAAAAAAATATATACGCTAAATATTTATAAATAGGAAAACTTAACTTTATGAGGAGTTGTGTGGTGTAAAATAACCCCATCCAATATGCATTAAATTAACTATGCATGTCGATGGATAAGGAACAATTTTGACACCTTCATGCCCAATTCTATTTTAAAAAGTTATGATATTGTGGTGAAAAAGGATCTCGTATTTACTATTTTTTATTAAATTTATGATTGTGTGGTGAAAAGTGGATCTCTATATCAACCTCGATTTTGTGTTTTTTTATGTATCTCTATATCAACCTCTTTGATGCAACAAGGTGTTTTTTTATGTATGAAAAAATTGCAATTTATTTGTATCGAAAATAAATCACCTTGTTGCATCGAAGAGGTGCATTCTACAACCCAGTATGGGAGAGATGTGTAACTTCTTCGGTGCTCATCCTAGAGTTTAAATTATTTAGAATTGCATATGTATAAAACAATATAAATTAGATAAACTAAAACCATAGACATTGGATTACACATTTCCTCAACACTTTCACTCTAAAAGAGTGTTTATACCTTGAGATATTTGATCCCTCTGGGTGCTTGGTAGATCCCCTTTTAGATGGATCTATATTGGTACATACAACCATATAATTCGTGCAATTAAAGACTTTGTTTTTTTATCACATAATTGTTTTCTATACAATTACATTCTTTAAACTTTAAAAAAAACACATGTAACTAATCATACTTTTATACATGAGTTTTGATCAAAATATTCAAACAAAAAAAAGGATTCCATCCTTCTTAAAAATAAAAATAAAAAAATGTGAAAAGAAGCATTAATCCTCTTAAGCCTCTTTTGCCTTTATCTCGAATAAAGTCCTAGATTATGTTCTCACAAAGCATTAATTTCCACCTACCATCGAAGCCAAGTTCCTACTCCTAGCTGAAAGCATGTCTTGGTGTAACACACCCCATGTCACACTAGACTGAACATAACGACAAAAACAACAAAATTGTATGAATATTATATGCATATTTGTTTTGCAGACGAAAAAATCAGTTCCTTGATATTCGATTGAATCAAAGGTAACGGGTTACATCTTCATGAAATAACAGCATATCCAACAAGTAATCAAGGCAGCTCATACAAAATATAAGTGCTCTCTCTATGACCAGCAACTATCGAGACATGGGCAGCTCATACAATGTAAGTGCTTTCTCAATGGCCAACCACTATCAATATGTCAATCACACCAAATAAATATGTCTCAATGGAAAATAATGAGAGCCCAGAGACATTATCCAAGGCGGAGCTAGGGGCAACTCAAAATAGTCAAACAGAGCTCAGCAAACTGAAACTCACAGAAAAGTATGCCATACTTATAAGGAATTAGTAGGCCAAAGACACAGAGCAGAGCTCTTAAAAAAGTTGCAGTGTAACATCCCCATAAACTTCCCCATCACTAAATTCAGTGAGGTTAAGATGGCCTGAGGCCAAATGGAGCCCTTCCTTGGATAATGAATCTACCCTCTCATTATCTTCCCTATAGACATGTTTAAACTCCACAGATGTGAAGGAAGCAATGAGCCTTCTAATGTCGACACACCAAGCCTCTAAGCTCACTATTGAGAGAGAGGATATTTTCTTTGCCCAATTTATCACAAATGAAGAGTCTCCAAAGATATGTAAATTGGGCAGCCCAATTTCTTTTGAGATGTACAATAAAGCCCAAAGAGCCAATAGTTCAGCTCGAGTATTTGTACTACTACCACATCCCATTTTGATAGCAAGATAATGTTGCTCATTGATCCAGATACAAACACCCGTACCCCCAATAGATTCAGCTGCTGCTCCATCGAAAAATGTCATGGGAAATAATTTCACCGGAGGATCCCCAATGATCCTGACTTTGTCCCCCTTTCTTTTTGGCACCTGGTAAGCTGCAATATCACGCATGATAATGTGGCAAAGTCTGGAAATATCAGGAGCTTTGTCCTTGAAAATGTGGCTGACCTGTCAAGTGCATATTAAAATGCATAATTATATAGAGTAAGCTTAAACTAATTCATAAGACCCATAAAATCTTATACAAATGTATAATAAACAAAATCAATAATATTAAAACCTTAGGATAACTTATGAGATTCATAAATACTCATGCTACTATATTTGTATGCACCTACTGAACATAAGTTAACCTTAGTTTTATTGTTAAGACAACTTTAAATAATACTTTGACATACCCTTTTTCTTATTCTTACAGTAGAAAATGTCTTCGGTTTCACGTAGAGTTTAACTTGCCTAATGAGACCTTATTAGATTATGGCTTATAAAGTAATATTTCCAAACTTTTATGTATAAGTCTTTATTCATGGGAACTATAACACTTTATCATGAGCTGCAACTAGTGAGCTGCTAGAGGGTGAGCTAAGACATAGTGAATTGCTACTTAAGCATATAAAAATTATGTTAAACATCCCTTAAAATAAGGAAATTCAATGAGTGAACCCCAACAAGTGAACTTCCACACAAGCATATAAAATTATGCCAAAGAATTCCTCAAAACAAGGAAATTCAATAAAGGAACTCCAACTAGTGAGGATATAAAAATTATGCTAAACATTTCTCAAATAAACATTATTCCTTTTATTAAGTCAAATGTTCATTAAGACAAGGAATTCACCCTTAAAACTTACACCAAAGTAAGGTTTCCAAAATATAAAAAGGAAAAATATTTATTTATTTATACTATTCCAAATTCATTTAAGACAAAAAAACATATAATTTTATCAATTCCACCCATGGAGTTTAAGATGCAAACCCTACCATACAAAACCTTTCATTAATTTGGCCCAAAATTTGAACTTAGACATTAACACTCAAAATCTTTTAATTTAACAATTAAGGCCCATGGTTTTCCAAAACCACAATGCCTCTAAATGCAAAATACCTAATAAAAACTTGACTTAGACATGAACACTCAAAATCTTCTAACTTAACAATTAGGGCCCATGGTTTTCCCAAACCACAATACCTCTGAATGCAAAATACCTAAAAAAGTGCCTTGGCACAAAGTATGGTTTATAATTATTTAATAAACAAAATTAGAACATTTTATTTTATTCTATTTTCCAACTTGGACATAAAAGCTTCCACACAAACATTAATTTTCTTTAAATAACCCAAACGAATATGTGGTTTTTATTAAACCAAAACAACATGTGGTTTTAAATAACCAAATCAACCAGTGGTTTTCAATTTACCCATTAGGCATAATGTGTCGAGCATATATGGACACACACATCCAAATCCAAACATTATTAAATAATTAATAGGTCGAATTTGTGCCACACAAACATCCAAACTTTATTAAATAAATAATGAGTCGAACATATCTTCCACACATATATCCAAACTTTATTAAATAATTAAACATTTAAACTTTATTAAATAATTAATTCAAACATTTTATTTAACTCTTAAGAGATGTTATTTTCCAAATAAAACAACTTTGGCATACGATTTCAAGCCCAAGAATTAACATTATCCACACTGAATGAATTTAACCCCAACTTGAATAAAGAACTCACATTCATAAAATTTTGAATAATTACCACATAATTAAACTTGCACATATTTGAGACCCATGAATTAATCAAAATAAAGCATGAATTTATACCTTACATCCAAACTTAGGAAATTTAACAAGGAAATCTTTAAAAAAAATTATGAGTCATTAATTATTTACCATTTCAAAAATTAAAACACAATTTCCACGCAATTAAACTTATCTTCAAAATAATTGAAATGGGCAACTAGTTCGTGGTAGCCACTCTCCACCCAACCTTAGAAAATTATGCTCCATTTTCTCTTGACGGAACTCCGCCCCCGAGTTGAGATTCATGCATTCACCATAGATTCTCACGAGTCTTAGGTTTCTCTTGAATTTCCTCACTTGGCAATAGGATTTTCTGGTTTATTACCAAATCCATGTCAAGTGTGCAATTCCTTCCTTTAGCTTCATTTTAGCTAGCACCACAATGAAAACCATCACTGCATCTGTGCTTAAAATTCCACCAAAATAATTTCTTATGCCATTGTCATATGACTAGTGCAACCAGAGGCAAAAACCAGGAAAATTTATCAACCACAAAGGTAACAAAATAGCCTTGGGATTACAGGTTCACTTAACCAACCCAACTGCCACAAAATGGTCAAATTGGACCCTTCGCTTTGGAACTGGACTTGTTTATGTACCCTCTAGCGATTCCAATTAACCATGAATTTTGTGTTCAGTCACAATTCTCCTCAATGCTACAACATTCCCATGTTGCACAGTACATTTTCTTTTTAATTTCTTTCACGTACTCTTTGTCTCTCTCCGTCTTTGTTATTTTTTCTCTACTTCATTTCCTACATTCTTCGTTCTCCTTTTCCTAAGGTTTCACCATCCTTGCATGTCCTTGTCACATTTTTGCAACACTTGTCCAATTTTTCCATTAACTTCAAAAACATGTTTAAGGAATTAATTAGGGAAAGTATGGGTTTAATAAAGTTATAAGGTAAGAAGAGTTAAATAGGGCCATACTTAGCTTTTAGGATATATGACACTACCCCCTCACTGGTCTAAGTGAATAGATGAGTCCTCATTCAGTCAGCATCTTGGCTCTACTACTGCCAGCTTAAATTTAATATTAACAAAACAATTACAATATGAGTTCTTCCGTACAGGAACTCATAGTGTTTTACAAAATTACATTAACAAAACAATTGGGTTTCAAATCATGGGTGTTACACTTGGATAACTCATATGCAATTTGTTTCTTTCGCATAAAATATGCTCAAACAATATTTTCAGGAATGATATCGTTACTCTAAGAATTACTTCATAGATGGGCTTGAGTAAAATGTTTCTTGGAGGTCTACTTAGTCTCATGTAATATATCACTATTTTGTAGTCCCCAAAAACCTATAATTTTTGGGCACCCTTCTCAATAGCCAACCCTGGGGATAGTTTTAATGCCATTAGCTCAACTCTAATGTTTTTATTATCACCCATACTAGCTAAAAACATCATCCAATGTGAGTCAGATAAGTAATGGATGCTTCCTATCCCACTCTAAGCTAGAGGGCATTGTGAACCACCATCAAAGTAGAACCAACTTCCAATTATATCAATTGTCTCCTCCACTATCCTCATTACTTTCATAGGTTGTACACCTTGAGGGAAATGTCTTAGAATTGCAAGACCTTCCAAAGCATAAATAGAAGGAGGAACAAGTATATCCTAAAAAATGGCTTTCTTTCTTGAGAGCCAAACCCCCCAAATGAGAATAATTGGTAAAGCTAAATACTCCTTATAAGTTGCATTGTTGGTCCAAGTCCCCAAAAGCTAGATTAAGATCTTGCCTTGCCCAGATGAATTGAATACCACTAATATTTGATGTAAAGTCCCACATATTCCTAATACATGAACTAAAGATAAATAAATGTTCAATATTTTCACCATTGATTTTAAAAAGAGGGCATCTTCCAAGGCCACATCAGAATCTAATAAGCATGTTATCCCATACATGGACCTTTTTAGAGAGGGTCGGTCATACAATATTTTTGAATTTAGGGACACTTGTACTTCTGTATGATTGAGAACCACCAGTGGGGATCAAGTAGTTCTTCTTCTTCTCAAATTACCTTGTAGCCAATCCCTGGGGAATAAGAACTCCCTATAGAATTCATAGGCCATATCAAAACATCATCACAATCCACCAATCTTAATTGAATTGGAGTGCTTTCTTGTACATTTCCCAACTAGTCATTTACACCTCATATTCAAACCCTATGTCTTATGCCTTTAACCATTCTTATCTCATAACAGATGAGTTTATTGGATCCTCGATCTTCTCTAAAAAATAATATCTTTGGTCCCTCAAAGCTTCAACCATTGATATGGGAATCCTGTGAGCCCTGCCACATCCTACCCATGGGTCTTGTCCCAATCTAACCTTCCTTCCATTTCCAACACTCCATTCCAAATAGTCCCCTATAACTTCAAAATCCATTATCAAGGCTTTCCACATGATTGAATCATTCCTTATAGTTTTTTCTCTACTTTTGAACCATTCCTCAATAGTTGAAAATTAAATATATTTTTGATATAGAATTTTTACCCATAATCTCTCACCTTTCTAAATTATCCAATCTTCTTTTGTATCTAAATCATTAGCAAAGCAATGAGGGTTATTTAAGCCCCATCCATCCATTTCCTTGGTCCAGGCTATCTTGTTCCAAACTACCCAATGAAAAGAGTTACCTTCTTGATTTCCCTTTCATAAGAAGTTGTAGCTCAACATCCTAATATGATCCAAAATACCTATAGGTACGTAGACCAAAGACACCCAACACACTAGAATGGATTCCAAGACTGATTTCACTATTGTCAAATGTCCCGCCCAGATAACCATTTGTTGCACCAAAGTAATAATATTTTATCAATCTTACTGATAAGCTAAGCCCAATCCCTCCTTTGGTAAGCATTTGTTTTTAAAGAAAACCCAAGATACTTGAGTCCACTTTAAATATCTACCTTGGAAAAGATAATATAAGAGCAAATCTAGTCAATGGAAACCTGGTCCATATTCATGAAAGAAACAATATATTTCCTCTCATTGTAAATCATACATGTAGCTTCTGCAAAAAGATTCAGAATACCTTGGATTTTTACTACTTATCTCCTAGGACCATTGTAAAAACCCACTATATCATCTACAAACAACAAATGGGTTACACTAACAAGTCCTCCAATATAAATTCCTCAAAAAGATCTAGATTTCTTAGCCTAGAGAAATTTTTTGCTCATACCCTCCACCACTAAAATGAACAAAAGAGGAGCCAGATGGAATCCTTGTCGGAGGCCCCTACCTATCCTGAAGAAAGGGGAAGAAGGCTCATTTACCAAAACAACAAAAGAAACTACTTGTACACAAGAAAATCCATCTCACTACCTGTAAATGGAATCCCATTTCCAGAAGCACCAGTCTCAAATAGAGCTAGTTGACCCTGCATATGCTTTTGATAAATCAACCTCGACAAATATAGATGACATCTTCTTCACCTTGACAATATGCATGAGTTCCTATGCAACTCCAACTACATCATGTATATGTCTTCCTAGTAGAAAAGAAAATTGTTTGTGAGAAATAGAACTAGACAAGATACCCTTGATCCTTGTGGATATAACTTTTGCAATAAACTTGTAATTGCAATTACACAATGAAATGGGTCTATAGTCCTCCAAATTTCCAGCTCTATCATATTTTGGTACAAAGGAAATAAAAGTAGCATTAAAAACTTCCAAAATTCTACCATTCACCTTAGACTCTTCAATAACTCCAAGAAGATCCTGATAAAAAAGTTCCATAAAACTTGAGAAAAAATCCATTGCCCATCCATTAGGCTTAGAACTTTTGTCCTTCTGCAAATTATGTACAAATTTTAATTCATTAAGAGAGACCTCCTCCATGAGATCTGATTTTTTCTCCTCGTTCACAAAAGAAGGATAAAAAGAAACCACTCTCATCATATGAGCCATAGATGCTCTATTGTCTTCCAAAAACAACTTACTGAAATGGTCTATACCTACCTCTACCAAATTCCTAAAACCTCTCACCATATCTCTTTCATCATCCTCCAAATTCCATATGGAATTGGCAATATCCTATGATTAAGAAAATTATGGAAGAATTTTGTATTGTCATCTCCTTTCTCCAACCCCATAGCTCTACATTTTAGCCTCTAGGTGGATTCTTTTTCTTCTAAAATATTCCTTATTTTAGCTTCTAACTCGACTATCTCCCTTTTATGTTCCATTTTCCCAAATCCATCCAAATTGTTGGCATGAAAAAATTCTAATAATTTATCTATGTTACTCAAATCAGCTTAGCGTTCCTTTCACCTATCTGCAACTCAAGAAGTTGAAGCAACTTTAATAATCTTTAGATTGTACAAAAATTAAATCCCTGTTGATTCTCTTATGTTTTCATCACAAGGAATCCATAAATTTTCAACCAACCGTTTATACCCCTCATCCTTGATCTAAGTATAATTAAACTTAAAGGGTCTGGGGAGATTTCCCTGTCCCATTACCGCCTCCAACAAGACAGGAAAATGACCTAACTCCCCTCCGATACCAACCCCTTGATTTACATTAACATCCATTGACAAAGTTCCTTCATTAATTGAAATTCTATCGAGCATTTTTGTTATCATTTCCTGGCCAAACCTCATATATCTCCAGGTTGGACAATATTAGCAAGAATAATATCGTACTAACCATTTTCTTCAAATCTCATTGCAAAGCAATAAAAAAGAGAGTTCTTGTGAGCACTACTTCCCCAATTTATGCTTCACCCAACAGTGAAATTAAGATCCTATCCAAGGATCATTCTATCGTTTGACAACAAACCATAATGAGAAAGTTTTTCCCTATAAGCACTCTATGTTGATAAGGGCCATAAATGTTGATAATATTAAATCCATGCCCAACCTACCTTGAGAATAAGGTTGTACACAAACCTATGACAACAACCCAGTTGTTAGTACATCGGAAGGATCTCCTTTGCCAACTAGTATTGAGTCCTCCTGATCTTTAATGAGCATCTAAACACACAAAGTTCCACCTAGGCAATAAAATTTTTAGATCATCCATAATAACATCACCACATGCAATATTTTCACGAATCAATATCACCACTGGATTATGAGATTCTATAATTCTTTTTACGATTAGCCTTTTTTAGGTGAGACCCATCCCTCTACAATTAAAAGACATCATTATGACGGGGAGAACAGTATTAAGGGGATTTCTTGTTCTAAGAGTCCCTTTGAGGGTTTTTTGTTTCTCGACCCTTGTATCTAGAATAGCTTGATCCTGAGCAAATATTAAGGTTGATTTCCTTCCCCTTAATATGGGGGGGATATGCTTTGAGACCTGGTAGATACCCCCTCCACAACCAAAGACATTAAATTTTTGTTGATTCTTATGGGCCCAAAATGGTATCTCGATCCCTCAAGCGTAGAAAAAAGCTCAGATCCCCTTTTGTTGGCCTAGAAACATGTTATATTACTATATCACCAGACATGTTACCAAATGTAAGTGGATCCTTAACCAAGGAATTCAAGGGATAAATATCTTTATCCAACTTGAAAATGTATTTGATATTAGATCCACATGGTAGTTTAAAGTGGTCTCCTCATTGCTAAGAGCTCCCTTGATCAATGAGACCCCTCTAGTCTCAGGAACTCTATCATCCTACACAAAAAGGGAAAACTTATGCTCGAAAAAGGGGCAGGCCCAACTGATGGGGGGACAAAAGACTTTAAGGCTCTCCCAACATTGGGTAAACCATCCAAGGGAAGGTCCTAAACAAGTACCTCTCCCTCATCAGGACTCAAGAGGTAAGTCGAGAAAACCCCAACGTTGTCAAGAGAATCCTAAGAACCATCACAGACATGTCTGGCTTGATATAAACTAAAGGAATTAAGACACTTTGGAGGTCTAAAAAAATAAAAATAAAAACTCATTGGATATAGTCGAGAAAGAATCAATCCCACTTCCAAGACTAACAAAAGGGTCCCACCTCCTCCCTTCTGAGAAAAACAAGGATAGGGAAAGGGCTTCTCTCACTGACCCACGACATCCAAAGTAATAAGGTCTCAAAACTTCTACAGGGAAATAATGATAAAAAACCTCATGACTTACTCATAAATCCAAATAGATCAATCCCTTCGAAGACCTCTCCTAATATAAAGTCCAAAGAAAAAGGATGTGCAAAATTCTTGTACCTGAACATGCAAGATCCCACCAAAGAAACTTTGGGTGATAAGTCATAATCAGGAGATGATTGCATTCCTTTCTAAAAATAGGAGGACACCACTTCTTGTCCGTGCCTTTCATCTTCTTGATCATTGATACTCATAAAAGAAGTTTATGCTTCCACCTCCCCCGGCTTAGTCTCTTTAAGAGTCAAGAAGGGGCTATCTACTGGCGAAGCAATAAAAGCTTCCTAAGAACTCACTTGTGGACTATCTTTAGCCTTTACCATAATCCCTCTATCAGGAAAGGATGTAAACCGATGAACCCGATAATGGGAACTCTCCATACCCTTAGACATGTCTTCTTATAAAGAATGTTAAAAGAGTCCAAATAGGTAGGGGGAATCTTCTAAAGCTGACAACTCGAGGAATACTCCTTCAATTTTCCTTTCCTCTCAGAGCTTTTGAAGGATAATGAGCATTCTCCTGCCAGATGTCCATGCTCATGACATCTATTACACTGAAACGACACTCCAAAATAGTTTAGACATTGCAGATGAGAAAAATGCCCCATTGAAATATACATTATGCATGCAATCTGTCTCTCAGGTCCAAATTGACTAAAATGCACATTATGGTCATCACACCAGTCTCCATATAGTTGAGATCCACATAAATGAAATCTCACCGAGACACGACTATATGCCTGAAGATATCAAGAAAATAGAACTTTGTTGGAAACCTATGTATCTTGACCTAGATAGGTTGTTTAAACAATTTCTCCTTCCGCACATGAAAGAAAGGGGTCCATCACTTCAGTTTCATAGGAATTTTATCCCACACCATGGAGCATACCAAAACTACCAAGGAATCCTCTTGAAACCTAAGTATCACCCCTAACCAACCTTTTTCCAAAATAAAAAGTTGTAGGGTATACCCCAGCTTACTAACCCAATTTTCATCCACCCAATTCCTATATGTAACAATACTCATATTACGACATGCAAATCTACCTACGAGGGCCTTCTCTGACATAAAAACCACCTAATTCATCACCACATATACTCCTAGGGCAATATTGTTTAGAATATTATTTTTCCTTATACACTTTCTTGGTTTGTGTTGGTCGATAACCTTGTTCAAATTATCAGTTTGCGAGTGTTGAGGGGAACCCTCCATGGCATCCTCACTTCCCTTCTTCCTATGAGAAAAACAAATGAAAATTGTACCTCCCTATGAAACTCCACATAAAACATTTGGAGACATCGACCTTGTGTTGTTGAGGAAGTTTAATATATACAAACCAACTTTACATTGCTAAGGAAGGTTAACATTTACTTTACGTTTGAGGAAGGTTATTGCACCGAGTGTAGCAAGGTGCTCTACAACTCAGTCTAGGGGAGACGTTGTCACATAACATAACATAACACAATGTTATGTTATGTTACCAAAAATAAAGAAGTAATTAAAAAATTTATGTTGTCTCATAAAATAAAATAAAATAAAAATTTAATAAAATTCATATCAGCTCATAAAATAAAAATTTAAAACCAAATAAAAAGTTGTTAAAATAATCCACGTTGGCTCATAAAGTAAAAAAATAAAAAACAACATAGATCCATCTTAAACACACTCATCTATCTAGCACCGAGAGGAATCAAAATTCTTGACATGTAAATTTTTCTAGATGCCTAAATATGCAAATGTTGCATAAAATAGGGATACTTTGGAGTTGCAATTGTAATATGATTATATATAATTTTATAATAAGATGGGATAATCATATTTATATTTTTTAAAGGTTATCACAATTTTATGGTCAATTAACAATATTATTAGATGTTATGTACTTATGTAGATTGACTCATCATTATTATTAAAAAAACCCGACCACTTGAAATGACCAACTAATGATGTGTAAGAGAGCACACTTTCATTCTTGCGAGATACCTCCTAATTTTGGATCATTAACCTTTTTTTTCAATAGAAAAGAAAAACACACTCTTAACTAATCAAAACATTTTAAAATCTTATTCCAAAACTAACTACACAAATACTTATATACACAACATAAACATCAAAAATAACATTTTTACACCGTAGGTGTTTTTCTCTACGAGGTCCGCATTGTAAACGGTGTTCACTTCGTCGTCCCTTTGGCGAATGAAAATCTACCACGCGTCTCGCGAATAAGAAACCACCACGTTTCATGTTCGTCGTTCAAGATAAGGTTTTTAACGCAGGTTTATTATGTGTTCATTCCGTTGCATCAAAACAATGTCCGACAATGCGTGTTCCAGAAGTTTAACCAGGACTCACATTTCTTCTGAGTTTTTGGTGATTATAGCCGGAATCCTACAACCCCGTGAGTTCTGAAATCACTCGCTTATGTTGCTCAAATTGGATTTCAGTCATCTGGATAGATTCAGATGACAAATCATACTTTTAAACTTGTAGTTTGTAGTCAGTGAGAGTACAATTTGTGGTAGAACCATTAGTCAATTGTCAAAGGCTAATTCGCCTTAAATTATTGCCAGAAATTTGGTTTGAATGGGCCGCAGAATGAGTGCCCTCATCCCACACACCAATATAAGTGGTGAAATGAAAGAGAAATGAGGCCGAAATGAAGCCAAGACACAAGCAGAAAGTGAAGACAAGGAGGGTGGTTGAAATCGGAAACTCTCTCTTTTCTAGATGGGTTGGCAACCAACAAATAGGAGAGTCATTCTTGGAAGTACTAAGTCCAAAAAGAATTTACTTATCCTAGTAGAGGGAATGAAGAGTTGCATTGTGACCTTGTGGGAGTTCTTAACAGACCGATAAAAGAGTTTGGACACATGTGACACAGTGGTCAACATTCTCCGAATTTTATGAAGATGGAAACAGACCTTCATGAGATGGTAAAATTTCAAAGGAACCAGGTTGAGATACAACGAGACTGTAGATTGACTTGAAAAAATGGGGTGGAGAACTGAACAAATTAAAGGCAAAATTGAAGGGAAGCTCCTAAACTTCCTTGTGATGTTTTTTCGTCTTCTCCAAACGGGATGAGGTGCATGTAAAGTCCTTGATCTTTTATTAATAACTTAAATCACAAATTTTTTATGGCTAATTTTTGGATTTTATTAAAAATTGAAATCCATTTCGTTTGTCAGCCCTTTCTTCATGCATCCCAGACTATTAATCTAACCTTAGGCACATAATCTTCAACAACTATCATTTAGAGTGTTTCTAACATGAGACTTTAAATGACAAATCAATTTAAATCTGGAAGCTCAGAACGATTGGCTAAGGAAAATAAGAAGGCCCTTGTATAGTTTGGAACAAAGTTGCTTATTCAAATAAAATTTGCAATTCATGGCAAGTTTTTAGAGTAAACTGTGTTAAAAATCAATAGATTTGAACATGCTCATGTCTATTTTGAGTTTTAACACAGTTTACTCTTGAACTCACCACAAATTTGATTTACTATATAAACCTATACTCAAAACACTTTGCAATTTTTACAACAAAAAAAATGGCTAGAATGTATTTTTTTTCTACTCATTCTCAATTTCAATGCTAGCCCTTTGTAAGGAAAGAGATGAAAAGGCATAGAGATTAGAATGGTTATTCTTAAGCGTGAAATTGTTCTTAACTGCTAGTCAACTAGAAAAACATATTACTCTGACAAAGCAAATTGACAGAAACAAACGCGATCCCGCAAATGGTGATTTGAGCCATGAATAATCAATTGTGTGGGTTGTATACATGGATCGTTGCCTCCCATTACTCCCTGTTGCTTGAACCAGATATGCTCAAATTTGACCATATAGAACAAGCATTTGATAAGGAACTCTTAGAATTTGCAGTGAATGGATTCCAGATATTAGATGGAAAATATAATTGACATTAAAAGTATTGGAGAGACAAATAATTAATAAGAGATCGACTGCATAACCCTAAAAATCAAGTCTACTACCCAATAAGACTAATTTTAGGGAAAAGTTTGGTCACCACAAGCAGCCTACTTACATGGCCAAAATGCCCTGTGAACGCATTTCCCACTCAACTATCAGGAATACAATAAAGTGTAACAGAATGCATTGTTTCCAGCAACCTTATCTGGCGTGTTTCCTGCTGGAACCTGGTAGAAGATTACAGAATTGTCAAACAACACCCCAAATGTTTACAAATTTTCCTGCAATAGGGGTGTTTGGCATCTGCAAATCGATATATGGTTTCACCAGGATGTGTTTCATCTGTATTCCGTGTGATTCCATTTTTTAGGAAGATAAAACATAAAAGATCTATGACCTCAATTAATTATGGAAAACACTAAATATTTGTTTGCATTGGGTGTTATCATTTGCATCTTGATTTTTGGATAGAATGGAAGTAAACACAGCTTCTGACATTCATTGTGGGATTTCCTACCTTCGCCATGCTCAGGGAATAACATAATCGAACACTAGAAAATTGTTGGGAGGTCCTCAGAGCAAGTTTAAGGCATAACAAGTCTCAGTTATATAGGTCTCACATAATTTCTTTGGCTTTTATTTGTTCTACTTCAAGTTGCAATGACTCTATTTCGGGATGGTGCATGAAGAATCAGTTCTACTGTCGATTTTGCAAAATATTTGAGATGTTTAGATAAGGAAAGTTTTGTATTAGTTCCATTCTATGTATTGTTAGGGTTGGTTAATCTGATATTTTAAATTTGTGTGTGTAATCTTGTGGGTTTAACTGCTGCTATAATATCTATATGCACTTAAAGGCTATTAAAGCTAAGTGACTTCAAAGCAAAAATTGCAATAGAAAACTTTGTTGCTACAGACTACTGACAATGGTGCAGGATTTTAGAATAGAAGTGAAAACAACATATAGTAAGAGAAAAAAACATCCATGTTAACTGCAAATTACAAATCGAGATGGTGAAAAAATCCCCAAGGAATAACACAAACCTTATATACATTAAGTCTGTAACACAAAATCAGATACTCAACAGCCTATGCATTGAGTTATCATGCATGTTTTAGGAACTGTTCTGGTATTCATCCATAGGTTGGATGAGGAGCTATTTTTTCATAGGTGCTCTCTCTGCTCCACATGTTTACAAACTTTCTCGTTGGTGGTTTTCTACTGGCGTTACCAATAGAATCTTCACTACAACTATATATTTCCTTTGTTGGCTATATTTTTCTCTTTGATGGCATTAGCAACAACTTCTTCACGAGAGCAATTACTGTGCCTTATTCCCATAGGCCTCCCCATAAAATATTTTCTATAAGTTATTTTATTTGTCTTTGCATCTTCCTTCCAACTCCACTTGACTCTTTCTGGGCTTTAACAATTGTTCCTAGGAAGCGTTACCCTTCCTGGACATTGCTTTTTTTTCCCACCAGTCTGGATCTGGAACGAATTTTTTTCTCATGGAATGTTGTTGGTGATGCGTTGCCACGTGTGCCATTGGAAGGGATTTTTAATGGGAATCTTTACAAATCAGTTTGGGAGGGTGAAGAGGAGGCATGGTTATAATAATTAGAATAAAAAAAAAGATTCGTCTCCTTTGACCAGGTTGGACCTGGTTGAATGATCCAATTTACTTATTGTTGTTGTTAGAGATGGGTTTATCAATCTGTCCCTGTCCATTGAGTTGAAATAAACAAGAAAAATGGAAAAAAAGGAAGCTTGTTAGTTTGATTGGAGGAACCAAAACAAGGTTGCTTCTCTTTTAAGTAAATTAGATATTGAAGTTGGTATGCGGCCTCTAATGTGCTAAATTTATAGTTTGATATTTAGATGCAATTATTGAGTAAATAAAGAAGAAGATTTAATAGTTGAATATCTAACCCTCTCTGACCTTGTATTTCTAGGGATAAATTTGTTGGATATCTGATTCTGAACATAGATAAAAAAATTTATAAATTTCATGATATTAATAATATAACAATATAACTAATATAACTAACTGATGTTTTTATTTATGAGAAAAATCCTAAGTAGCCCATATCACAAGTTTCAAAGGAATGAAGCCAAGCACAAGTGAAATTTAATAGAACTGGATTTCCAAAAAACCAACCATTTAGTGAGAAATAAGCTGAGGTACCCCTGCATCCTTCTGCATAAACATGGTGTTATGCTCTGGTTAAATATTCAGTTGTGAATAGAAAACTTTTTGGTTACACCAGAAAGAAAGTTTTTAAAGTGGTTTGTTTTATTGAACCAACATAAATCCATTTTAAATCCAAATTTATCAAGCACTATTTTGGTGTTTGAAAAATCTGGGTTAAAGATGGACCTATGTTGTTTTTTTTTTTTGAGTTAAGTATGGATTTTTTTTAAACTTTTTTAGTTTGATTTTAATTTTTTAGTTTATGAGTGGATTATCAGTTACCAGTGTGTATATCAACTTGTATGTATCAACCTAATAGTTTAACTCCAACCTGTATATATCAGAGTCTATATCAACATGTATGTATCAAAATGTATAATATTTCTCTATCTCACATGCACGCCTCCATTAAACACAACCAACACAAGTCAATACTGAAACATACACTTTCTTTTATTGAAACAACAATGTTTGAGCTTAAATTATTGCTGACAATATTGAACTAGATACTTATTAAAATAACAGTAGTTGAGCTCTAAGTATTTCTCATATCAAGTTTGGCAAAGTCTGCAAGGTGTTGATTCCCTTTGAGTTGCCTGGAGAGGTGATAATGAATGTAATATTTTTGAATAAACTTCCTGTACAAGCATGGATTTTGTTCATCCACTAGCTTTGTCGCTGGGGCCACTTCTGCATCCACACTTGCATTGTAGAAATTAGCAATAGAAATCCTTCATCTCTCTTCATTTGTTGTTTCCTAATGCTCTACGCTCTTGTTGTTGCTCGGTGCTCTACTTCCTATAAAATATTTAAACAGAAAGCCTCCCACAACATAAACATAATATAGTATGCTTTGATTTGCAAATCATTAATAACTTGTAAGGCTGGTAATTTTTTTTAAACTATAATTAAAGTCTAGAAACTATTAATTCATGCATTAATAATAGCCATAGCCCACAAAACTTGGGCTCGGCTAGCCACTCGTATAAATACTTGTAACATTCGGTGTGCGACGTAGCCATTGCCATTTCCACTGCCATTCTTATTTTCACCCTAGGAGAAGCAAAGCAAAGCAAACCAGCCGCACCCTATAATAAAATAAATCAGTTTTGGCAATTGATTTCGTTATAATTACAAGACCAAAATAGATAGCTCCACCTCCAAGAAAAGAAATTTATGTATGTAATGGAGTACGTGAAATTGAGAGGAGATAATTAAACATGATTAGTAGGCAATCACTTTTTACTCCTGTTTGTAGGATGCTTATACATGGCTTTTCCTGGGCATGATAAACTTGCTTTGTGCCCTCTTTGTGACTAGTCAGTGACTATGTATGTCCTCTAGGCCTCGGCCCTAACCTATGTGAGCCCTCCAAAGGATGATACGTGGCTGGCATGACCTTCTTTTGCTTGTCATGAGATAAGGTTGTGCCCTCCTTCAGCTGCGCATACAAAGTTGTTACCTCTTGCTTGTTTCCAGACTTGAAACGTGGCCTTCTTGGCCTGTTTGTACTTGATGTTTTAACTTGTTGAGCTGGGTCATGCCACACCCCATCCCTAGAGGGCATAGACAACCACTCTTCAGTCTAGGGAGGTCAAAACATTCTCCAGTCTAGGGAGGTCAGAACATTCATAAGTTGCACATCATTCCTTTCCACATTTCTTGACCTTAGCTTGAACTAATAAAGGTTGGATGTAGTTGTTTGGGGGTTGCTTCCTATTTGGATAGGACAAACCTAGACTATAATTCCAATGTAAATACTCTATGTGCTTTGAAATCACCTTTTATGAATTTCCATACTTAATAACAATTAGGTTATTATTATTTTTTAATTAATTAAAGTCGAGAAACCATTAATGCATGCACTAATAATAGCCATTAGTTAGCCACTTGTAGAAAGACTTGTAACCTCTGGGATGTGCCATAGCCATTGCCATTTTTTATTTTGGCAATTGATTTCATTATATTCACATGACTAAAATAGATAGCTCCACCTCCAAGAAAATAATTTTTTTTATGTAGTGGAGTACATGAAATTGAGAGGAGATAAAACATTATTAGTAGGCAATCACTTTTGCCTCCTGTTTGTAGGCTGCTTATACATGACTTTTCCTGGGCCTGCTAAACTTGATTTGTGGCCTCTTCATGACTAGCTAGTGACTGTGTATGCCCTATAGGGCTAGGCCCTGACCTATGTCAACCCTCCAAGGGTTGAGACGTGGCTTCTATGATATTCGTTTGCTCGGCAGGGGCTAACGTTGTGGACTCCTTTAGCTGCCCATACAGAGTTGTTACCTCTTGTTGGTTTCCAGACTTGAAACGTGGCCTTCTTTCCCTATTCAAACTTGATGACTTTCACTTATTAAGCTTGGTCATGCCATTCCCCAACCATAGAGGGCATACACAACCACTCTCCATTCTAGGCAAGTCAGAACATTCATAAGTTGTGTGTCACTCCTTTCAACATTTCTTGACCTTTGCTTGAACTGATAAAGGTTGGATGTAGTCTATTTGGGGGTTTCTTCCTATTTGGATAGGACAAACCTAAGCTACAATTATGAGCCTGTTCAATGTCTACAAAACATCTGTCGACCAAATAGAGTTCCCAGCTTCCAACATTATTGGACAATAATATTGTTTTCTATGGATTTTTCTTTAATGACTTGAACATTCTCTACTTCAAAATTTCTACCATGACATAGAATATCGGATGCTAGATAATCTGATCAAGGAACTATTATGAGTATTACAAATAGTTTTTCCTATTTTTTGCTGAAATGTTCCCTTGAATTTCACTTGGATCGATATCAAGACACAATGTTGTTTAAGTGTGCGACTACATGAAATGAAATGGAAAAAAAAAATGTTGTTTGATGTGCTTGTTATGCCTACATGTGTTTTTCACCTGGAGTCTTTGTTGAGAAAACTGTAGCATTCACCATCCCTTCCACCAATCCATCTTCTGTGCATGTCCTCCTACACTCCTCTTGCTTTGTTGACGCGTGTACTTTGCATCCTTCACCTACTTCGGTTGAATTCTGGAGGCCCTGGGCTACTTTTAAGGTTGTTTTTTTCCTCATGTTTGTAGGCTACTTATACATGGCTTTGTCTGGGCCTCCTTACCTTCTGCATGGTCCCATTTTAAAGTTTCCTTTGACTCCTCCTTATAGGCTTCTGATACATCCCTTTGTTTGGACCTACTATACTTGTTTTGTGGCCTCTTTGTGACTACCAAGTGACAAACTTGAAATGTGCCCTTCTTGTCCTATTTGAACTTGATGCGTGAATTATTTTGAGCTTTATCATGCCACGCCATAGCCATAGAGGGAATGCCCTTTCTCCTCATATTCTGCATACACAATACCCACAAGTCTCTGCTAAAATGGCCAAGATGCCCCATTTTTCTGAACAGTCCTATTGCCGCATAAAACAATGTGCATAAAACAATGTTCATCTCGGGAGCCCGCTACTCCGAATTCGTCACGTCCACTCTGGTTCCCACTCGAACTAACCCGAAAAATCTATATTCACAATAAAGTAAGCTTTATTAAAATATCTTGTGTTGCACTATGAAAATAGCAAGGGTTTCCTGCGCTACCCATTTGAACCACTTCGTCTTTGATCTTGTAGTCTCGTCCACTCGGTTCCTTCACTGTACCGTTTGTTCTGCTTCCATAGTGACGGTTTCCTATGCTGCCCTTTAGAACCACTTCGTCTTTGGTCTTGTAGTCTTGTCCACTCTAGTTCCCACTTGGTTCCTTGACTGTACCATTTGTTTCGCTGGCTGTCAGCCTTGAATGAGACGCAACAGTCACAACCTTCACGTCACTCCCTTCAACACTTTCGATAATCCATTGATCAACATTGCATTTGACCACCTCATGAGCATGGCTCTTTGTTATGTTGAAATTGATAATTAATCGATACACATTGCATGTGACCACCTCATCAACACTATCTATGCTTTCCAACCCTGAAAGATGGATTTTTTTTATCATTAAGCAAAAAAAAAATGCACAAATGAGGATGAAAAATTTGTTCTCTTCTCTGAAGCTATCAACCAGCCTTGTTAGTCTTTTACTCATGGAGTAAAAAAATTGTCATAACTTGTTCTTCATAAATAGGTTATAGTTTTTTTCTCTTGGTTTGAGAAAGACGTAGTCCGTGTTTTCTACTTTTCTAAAGGAGACATCCAAACACAATAGTCATTTTTTCTTTGTTGGTTTGGCATGAACCTTTTTTCACATAAAATGTATTACCTTAAATAGATTTCTTTTGTTGGAAGAGGGGCATTTGAACGTCTCTTAAACATTTATTTTCATGGTATCTTAAGAAAGACTTATTGCCAATTTAAATATAATTACATGTAAAAAATTATTTTTACATCTAAAAAACAACTAACATAAAATGTCTATGCTCTTCTTATATTTTTTTAGCATACATTTACTATAATATGTAGTACTGAAATTACTTTTAATGATTAATTATCCAATGCCCATTTATTATTTCTGCCTTGACTTAAAGTAATTAACCTATTTTTTTTTTGGCCAAGGTTTTGGTATTTGTTTTTCATGTAACTATACTATTAAAGTCGTTTATTTATCTATTTTAGATATTTAAAGTAAAACAATTAAAACATAAGTATGAAGTAGACCAATTAATGCATAAATATATACACGTTGGAAAAAACTTTTACTTATGCAAGTACCAACAAATCACATCTTCAATTTGGATATTCTTGTTATACAGTGATGGCACAAAAAAATGTCTACATACCTTGAGAGAGAGAACATAGTAAAGGCCTTTGCTAACCCGTAACTATTCTTTTGTCTTCCTTCAGTTAGTCGATGCCCTTAACTTGAAGTAAATCACATTGGTTGTAGTCTGTTTGGGGGGTGCTTCCTCATGGATACTACATACCTAAACTAGCCTTTTTTTTGTCTTTCTTTTGGCTTGAACATGCTTGTGGTTATTTCTCCTGACAGGCTTTACCTATTTGAATCCTTTTTCCATTGGGTTGTCTTTCTTATTCCTTGCCCATGTCTATACATATATGTCTTAAACCCTTGGTACATCAAAAGTAGTGTTAGGCCTAACCATATGACCTTTAGTACCCTATTCTAAATCAACCAAATCTTTGTTTTATTAGTAACTATCCTACAACTTAGGGATTACCTGAGGGGCTTTTCTAGAAGGGTTTTAAGTATTTTACATTTAGCTTTCACTCCTCCATTTGTAGGTGGCACTTGGGCAAGAGAGAAAATTCTATCTACTTCTCTGTCTATTGTAGACTTGTTTGTTGCTCTTTTGCTTTATGAACTTTCTTCTACTTAACGCCCAGGGTTACTTCTGTGTTGCCTTGATGCTTACGTTTCTTTATGATCTTGGAGTGGGCCACTGTAGAATTCGTCCTCCATTCCTCCAACCCAAATTCCAAATGTGTCATCCTGCTTTGTTGACGCGTGTCCTTTAGGCTATTTGGCTGCTTCGTTTGGAATTCTTAAGGCCTGCGGTTTCTTTCGCTGCTCCGACCGCTTCTTCCCCACACCCCTGACGGTTTATTCCACTTCTCCAGTGAGCTCCTTTCACACCATGGTTTCTTATGCTCCTCCGGTAGTCCACCCTCGTTTCATATCATTCTTCTCTTGATCCAATGGACTCTCCTTGGCTTGCTTCTTTTCGTCCTGTTCACAATAGATTTGAACCTATAAAACCTCAAACTATAAGTGATAGATAACTTGCTTTGAGTTTTTCTCCTGACCGTACTAAGCGGTTTTGTAACAAATATTAATGCCTCAACCATCTAATCGCCCTTCAATACTTTCATTGGGTTGACAAACTCCACTGCATATAAGATGGAATTGTCTTTTTTCACATAACCTATTCATTGGGGTCGCTTGGCATTTTGTCAATCCATCGCCCCTCCCTTGTGCATTCATCATGTTTTGCATTGACATTCATTTTGGTGATCTCAAACTGCCAATGATTTGGTAGGCAGAGCGACTTCACACGCTTTGCAGTATTTGGGTTCACACAAACAAATTGCATTCAACCGATTTGCATGAATAGGGTTTGGTGTTAGTACAGAGCAGGGTTTGCATTAGTTTTGCATTATTTTGGTTTCTATGCAGCTGCTAAGCTTGGTTTATAGCCTTTTGGTGACTAGCAAGTGAATGTGTATGCCTTTAGGGATGCATCATGTCTTGTGTTGGCCCTCTAAGAGCTAAGACGTGTGTGATGTGCCTTTTCCTACTGGCCATGGGCTGAGAATGTGAACTCCTTTACCTACCCATACATATCCTTTCGCTTTTGTCAGTTGCCAATTTTGAAACATGGCCTTGTTCACATGATTGAAATTGATTCCTGGCCTTGTTGAACTAGGTCATGCCACTGCCAAACCCTTTAGGGCATACATATTCACTTCACAGACTAGGGAGGTCACAACAACCATAAGTTGTGCATCACTCCCTTCAACATTTCATGCCCTTTCCTTGAACTGTTAGAGGATGGATGTAGTCTATTTGGGGGTTGCTTCCTATTTCTACAGTACAAGCCTAGACACTTATTTTTTTGGATTCCTTTTGGCTTTCCCATTAATCTGCGTATCTTGTGCAACATTTATGGACTTTCAAATGATTTATGGCCTTGTGTTTGGAATTTCTAAGAAACCATTGGGGACCTTCCTATCCATGTACCTCTAAGATATCATCTTCCTTCAAAGGTTCCTCTAACTCAAGGTTGTATTTCTTCTCCCAACATAAAAAATACATCCCTTTGTAGGTTGCTTATACATGCCTTCCTATATGGTTGCTAAACTTTGTTTGTGGCCTTTTAGTGACTGGGAAGTGAGTGTGAATGCCTTTAGATTTGGGTCATGATATTTGTTATCCCTCCAAGGGCTGAGTCATTAGTGATGTGCCTTCTTCTTCTGGCCATGGGATGAGAACGTGACCTCCTTTAGCCACCCATACATAGCCTTTCACTTTTGTTGGTTGTTAGTTTTGAAACGTGGCCTTGTTCACATGTTTGAAATTTATGCCTAGCCTTGTTGAGCTAGGTCGTACTGCTACCAAACCCTTTAGCGCATACACATTCACTTCTTAGCCTAGGGAGGTCACAACAGTCATACTTTGCGCATCGCTCCCTTCAACATTTCCTGACCTTTCCTTGAACTGTTAGAAGATGGATGTATTATGTTTGGGGGCTTCTTACTATTTGGATAGTACATGCCTAGACTCTTGTTTTTTTGGATGCCTTTTGGCTTGCCCATTAATGTGCTTATCTTCTCCCAACTGGCTATGACTTTTTCTATCATTTTTCTACTGGGTTGTCTATATTCTTACTAGCCCATGGTTGTACATAATATCTCCTATCTTGTCCATGCATTTTGACACCCTATCCCACCTTAGCTATGTCTGTGTTAAACCATATATGGTAGGTAAATAGTAGTTTTCCATCTACTAGAGGGAGCTATGCCTTTTAAGGTGCCTACCTATGATTTGGGATGACTATCCTTGCTGCTACCCTTATGAGATATTGTCACTTGGTCACTGGGTTTTGTTGCTGTTTGTATCTAACCTAAACCCATACCACTTTAACCTTCTCTCTCTCAAAGTAACCCTGATGACAACTTGTCCTCTTAGTGACAATAGATGACTCAAAATGTCTGAGTATAAGTCAGATCCAAACAAGACCTATTTAGCATTTGCTTTTAAATTAATGTGTATTAGTTTCAATATACTTTTGCTATTTTTATGCTATGTATATTGGAAATGAAAATCCATCTCAAGGACCAACTTTAACGCACTGAAAAGCAGAGTGTTAAAGTTGAAATACATGCAAATTATTTTTACATTTATGATAGAGAAAATATTAAACTCCTTGTCTGACCCGCAACTATGCTGCTTTCTGCCTCTGGCTGAGCCATGGCCTTATCTTGAACTGATAAAGGTTGGTTTTAGTCTTTTTAGGTTTTTTTTTCTTTCCATCTTTTACACATAAAATTAATTTCATTACATATCTTTGTTTTCTTGGAAGTGGGGCATTTGAATGTTTCTTAAACATTTACTTTAATTGTGCTTTAAGAAAGACGTACTGTTAAATCAAATATAATTACATGTTAACATTTAATTGTACATCTGAAAAATAGTTAAATTAAAGTAGTTAAGTTTTTTTGTATTTTTTCATTAAATTTTGTGCTTAAGTATCCATTTTAAAATTATGTATCAACTTAAATTAAGTACAATATTGGCAAAATATTGGATCTAAAGATTCTAAACAATTGGGAAATCTGTAGAAATACTTGTATTATGTTTGTTATGTCTTCATTGTCTATTGTTTTCTCGAACTGCTACTTCTATATTAGAAGCGGATGTGCATGGATCCTTTGACTTGTGTTTTTGAAATATGAAATCAAGTTAAGGAGGCTATTTTCAGCCTAAACAGTTTGAATCCTATAGTATTGCATGCATTATTTTTTAAGAAAATTTGTTGTTATTGATACCCTTAGCAAAGTAAGATATTTGGTTTGGTTTTGAAGTTAGATGTTGTTCAAGGTTGGAGGGACTGTTCACTACATTGATATATATTAAGGAATGAAACCGCGTTGATGAATATGATGTATATCCTAATATAGAATGAACCGGTATATGATGGATATATATCAAGAGCCAGCATCTTGAAATGCTTTTGTTCTCATTATAAATTGATCATTGATGTCTATAATCATTTCAAGAAGTCCGGTACCGATCAAGACATTTCCCACTACATTGGCTACTAAGGAATATCGAAATGTTTCAAATCATGTTGCTATTACATCATAGGTGAATGCCTAGCTCTATTACATCCATTTTGAAATGCTTTTCATCTCATTATAAATTGATCATTCATGTCTATAATCATCTGAGGAAGTCAGGTGCCAATTTAAGAGGCTGTAAATTCTATTAGTTATTTTCCAGGATCTTTGAGATATTAGGATACTTATGGAATTCCCATTTCACATCGGATATCTGCTGAGAGGAAAGTGTCTTTGTTGAGAGGAAAGTGGTTGTGATGGAGAGGGCCATTTGAATGATAAGTTTGTTTTGCTTCAAGGCAGGTTGATGGATTAGAAGTTGCTACAATTCATCCAAGATTGCAACTGCCCCAATATGTTTGGAACACCATGTTTGAATACATGTGTTCTTATCAAACATGTTTTTCCTTCTTTATAGTTATAACAACACATTGGAGGCTTTTCTTCATGAGCTAAATTTCTCTCATGCCATCGCATGCTCGTTGTATAATGTGATGTTAATTGGAAAGCCCTATTTGCTATTGTGTAAAACTGTTAAGTTCAATAAACTTGTTATCTATTTTGAGTTGGACTATTCTCTACCTTTTGATAAATTGAAGTGTTCCATTTTGTTGTGGTATTAATTGCAGTCTTGCACTACCTCATTTTAATGTTACACTTTCTATCTTCGTTTACCCTCTAACAACCACTTTATCGGTGTATTATTGCACCTCTTTAAAGCCATTACTAGTATAATTTTAATTTATTCCCATCTAAAATTGACTCGTGTAATAGTTTTGTATAACTCTACTGAGGAAAATTTTGAATGAGGTCTAGGTGGCGAGATGACAGAACATAATTCTTATTCCAAGATTGTTGACAGAATGTAATTTTTGGACGGTCTTGATATGGGGAGATTGACGGTTCATGTTCATTCTTGAGGACGAAGCTGTCAAGTTGTTCTCGAACTTTGTTTAGGGGTGTCTGTACCAATATACATTCGTGGCAGGTTGGTTTTGGTTGCAGGGAAGCGAGGTTTTATTATGTCTGTGATGCGTGGTGTTTTGATTTAATGTTAGGGTTACAATTTGACAACTCATGATATATGCTGATCTGGTTCTGATTTCATCATTAACTAGGTTGAGACGACGTGCTCCTTTTGATTGCCAGGTGGAGGGGGTCTACTGTATCGTGATCTCAGTCGTAGGTCATTTATTATTGAGTCTTTATGATGTTTTATTGAGTTTTGGCGGTTTATCTGGGATGGTTAAGTGTTTGGCCCGAACTCCACCAAAAGGCCGTCGAGTCATTACTCAGTCTTGGGCGGTGGCAACAAAACCAAATGATTTCTGCTGATCCTCATTACTACCTGTGAGTGATACTGTGGAAGCTATGGTTTTTTATCCGGAGGATCAAACCGTTCCTATGTCGAATCCTTGTTTGGCGAAGATGCAAATGGTGGAGGATCCGTCCATGGGCAACGATATGGGTTTGAAGGGTGTTGTTGATGATAGTCCAGGGCAACTTTCTTTATCATATTGTGCTACTGTTTCGGTTAAGTCACCACTGAAGGTGGCCCAAACTCCATTATTTGGTTGCAGGGTTTTTAATCGGTCTCAAGTGGAGGAAACAATTTCTTATGATTAGTGTCGGTCCTCATTGCAGTTTGTGAGCGAAGCTGTGGGAGTTATGGTTTTTTCTCTGAAGGATCGTTTCGTTCCGATGCTGAATCCTTGTTTGGCGAAGATGCAAACAGTTGATATGGTGGATGATACGTTGCACAGCAATTTGGGGCTGAACGGTTCTGTTGAAGTTTGTCTAGTGCTTTTTCCTTCACAGTCAGGCGCTGGTGTTTCGGTTATGCCTCAAGAGGTATCTAACCTTGTTCTTTCCTCTGTTGTTAATGAGTTGGTTGCTCAGCTTGTTGGTTGGGAGGGTTTTGATGTGGATTCACATGCAATTTCTCATACTGAGTTGCTGCTTTTGGCCCTGGGATGTACTATGGGTTTGGATTTGGGCTTAGGTTTTGTTTGTGATACCCCGGATATGGCAGATTTGGGCCTTGATATTAGTCTTGAGAAGGGTTTTATGTCTGAGGATCTGAGCAAGGGTTTGGAATCCAAGAAGGTTTTCGATGGGTCCTCCTTTGAGGGTTTTGACGGGGTTTTACCTGCTCATGTGGAGGCCTGGGTACAAAGTCCTTCGGTTGGTCTGGAATCATTTCGCTTTCCGTCTGTCTATAAGAGGAGCAGAAAACCTGTTCGCAAAGTGGAAATACCGCTCTTAGTGGTTGGAGAGGATATTGCCTTGAATGATATAGTGCTTACTAACGCACTTACACTGGTTGGAAGATTTGGAGGCCGTAGAGTCTCTCTCGATGGGGTGAAGAATTGGGTTCTTGGCACATGGAAGAATATCACCTGTCCTGACATTTTCGTGCTACCGAGGGGCTGGCTGACTTTCAAATTCAATTTTGAGGCAGATGCTGCTCGTATTTTGGCGGGGGTTTGGAAATGGAATTTTTCTAGATTGATGCTCAAACGCAGGACTCCACTTTTTGATCCGAGGCATGAAAGGTATGACTCGATGCCTATTTGGGTAAAACTACCTAACTTACCCTTTGAGTTCTGGTCACTGGAATTTTTCAAACTCATTGGTAATACACTAGGGACTTTCCTAGAAGTTGATCTATCCTTTTTAGATTCAGATGTTTGTTGCTTGGGGAGGGTTTTGGTTTTATTGGACCTTCGGAATGGACTAGCATCTGATATTGATATAAAGCATGGGGATACTATTTTTAATCAATCTTTGGATTATGTAGGTATATCATTCAAATGTAACAGATGTCACAGTTATGGTCATTTGGTTTCTCACTGTCATTTATCCTTGAAAAAGAATTATCGTGATGAGCATAAACCAAAATCTGTTTGGAGAGTTAAAAAAACTGTGGTTTCTGATGCTTTTGATGAGGTGAGGATAGATCCTGTGAGTCCTAGGGTTGAGGGTTTGGACATATCTTGTGAGGAGGATGTTACATCTTGTATTCCGACGCTTAAATCTCTTAGTATACCCTATCAGGGTGCGAAGGTTACTGCTAGTAATTATGATCAGGGTTTCTTATCTGTTTCTCCTTTAAGAAATTTGAGTTTCATTTCCCCTCTTAAACAAACTTTTAGTGGAACCAAATATTTTCTTAGATCCTGTACTAAATTTAATGGGAATTATCCATTTTCGTTTGGTTTTGGAGTGGGCAGAGATGTATCGAGTTTGAGTTCTGCTGGTCCACTTTTGAATGAGAGTGAACAGTTTAATGTTAACGGGGCACTTAGAGCAGTGTTGACCCCTGCTTTGGTTACCTTATGATCTTGATGACCCTTAATTGTCGTGGTTTGGCTAGTAAACCAAAAAAACTAGCGGTCTGCAGACTTGTTGAAGATCAACATGTCGATGTTTTATTTTTGCAAGAATCTATGGGTAATGGGAACTCATTTGCGGTTGAATTGGAATCTATGTTGAAGGGATGGACCTTTGTTTATTTGGATACTCGAGGTAAATCTGGAGGTCTTCTGTTAGGTTGGAGATCCAGATTTTTTTCACCTTTTGAATGCTTTCCAGTGTGGGTTCGGGACTATGTGCATCTTTGTTCTCTATTGAAATTAATTTGGATGTTTGTCTTGCCAACATCTACGTTCCCTACATTGACATAGAAGGCTTCTGGAATAATCTTTTGAATTTAGAATGTCTTAAATGTGAGAAATTAATCCTAGGAGGGGATTTGAATTTCTCCTTGGGATTATCTGAGAGCCGGGGCTTTAGAGCTAGATTGGATCCCCTAACTGATTTTTTTACAAAATCTTTGGAAAACTATGGTCTTGTGGACATAGTACCTTCTGTGATGCTTCCCACATGGACTAATAGAAGAGTTGGGGCTGAAAATATAAGTAAATGACTGGATAGGTTTCTTTTATCAGCTGATATGCTTGATTTTGATTATTTTTACAGTCGGTGGGTGGGTAGTGGTGGTGACTCTGATCATCAACCTGTTTTTCTTCAGATATTGAATAGGGGGATTCAATTGAAAAGCCCATTCAAGTTCAATCCTCGTTGGCTTGAAGATGATGAGTTGGTTAAATCTTTGATAGAATCATGGGTGGCATATTCTGATAACCTACATGATTCCCCTGCTTCTCACTTTGCCTCCAATATTAAGAGAATTAAGGATGTTTCAATTGCTTGGTCTGTTAAGAAAAAGGAGATGGAGTTCAAAGAATTAGTGGAAATTGAACTTATGCTCACGGTTTTTTCTCATAAGTTTGGTTTTGGTTTCTCGTCTGATGAGGATAAGGTAGCTTTGATTGAATTGGAATCTCGAAAGAGAAAAATCATTTTGGATCGAGAACATGAAGCCAGATAGAAGAGTAGGGCAATTTGGTTGCTTTGTGGGGATGATAACACACCATTTTTCCATAAATTTGCTAATCAAAGAAAGAATACAAACTCTATATGGAAGATTAAAGATGATAGCAAAAACATGGTGGAAGGTTTTGAAGACATTGCTGGGGCTGCTGTTAGTCATTTTGAGACACTTTTCCAGGCAGATACAAATCTTCACCTTACTGAACTTCTGAAAATCTCTGATAATTTTCCATCTTCCATTTCTGTTGAGGAGAATTCTGAACTGATGAAACCTGTTACTTTGGAGGAGATAAATGCAATACTTGCTCTAAGCAAAAACGATAAGAGTCCTGGATTGGATGGGATTTCGGTAGAGGTTTATAGGACTCTTTTTGATGTGATGGGTTTGGATTTGTTAAGGGTAATTAAGGATTCTAGGAAGAGTGGCAAAATTCCATTAGTATTCAACTCAACCTTTATCGCCTTGATTCCAAAGTCAGATTGCCCTTGTACTTTTGATGACTATAGGCCTATTTCATTATGTAATTTCAGCTATAAGATTATTAGTAAGATTTTATCTACCATGATTAAGAAGGTATTGGGTAGATATATTTCTCATGAGCAGTTTGGTTTTTTGCCTGCCACGCAAATTCATGATGCAGTGGATGCCATCCAGGAAGGCATTCATTCTATTCATTGCAAAGGTTTAAAGTCTGTGGTTCTGAAAATTGATTTATCTAAAGCATATGATAGAGTCAGCTGGATTTACCTGTGGGTTATATTAACCAAAATGGGGTTTGGTGTACCATTCATTACTTGGGTTATGAGCTGTTTAACCTTTGTTTCTTTCTCTGTCTTGATTAATGGTGTGGCTTCTAGTTTATTTAGGTTTGGACGAGGACTTAGACAGGGGTGTCCTCTTCCACCTTTGTTATTTCTTGGTGTGGCTGAAGGATTGAGTAGGGCTCTTTTATCTGCAAAAACAAATGGTATTTTCAGGGGTATCTATTTTGGAAATAATATTTCATTGACTCATGTACTATTTGTTGATGGCATTGTTATGATCATTAATGGATGTGCTCAGTCTTTATCAAATTTGTATGAAATTTTGATGGACTTTACTAAAGCCACAGGGATGATGATTACTGAGGAAAAATCATCTTTCTATTACTCTAGGCTTGATGAAGCAGAGTTGATCTCTTTGCAAAATATTTTTTCATATACTGTTCTAAAAATTGACAGTGGTATGAAATACCTTAGCTTTTATTTAAAACCTTGTAGATATTTGCTGAAAGACTGGGATTGGCTCATTGCAAAAGCTGAAAAATGTATAAATAATTGGAGTTATAAATGGTTGTCCAGGGGTGGTAAGCTTGTTTTGATAAAGTCTGTTCTTGAAGCTTTGCCTGTATACTGGATGCATTTCTGGATCCCTGTAGGGATTATTGAGAAAATCAGAAAACTCTGTTTTAAATTTTTATGGTCTAGTAGTGGTGGGTCTTCTACCGGTTTGCCTTGGGATTTTTGGAAGGTTTTGGCAAATCCAAAATCTTTGGGTGGCTGGGGTTTGAAAGTACTTGCTCTTTTTTCCAAAGCACTTGCTGCTAAAAGTGTTTGGAACATAATTCATGGCTCAGGGCTGTGGGTACAGATTGTTATACAGAAATATATTTGGCCTCTTACTTTGCTGGATTGGATCAGAGAAAAGGATAAAAAGAAATTAGGTATATCCATTTGCTGGAAATCTGTGCTCTGTTCTTTTCATCTTATTGGTGATTTTCTAGTTTGGAAGATTGGGAATGGAGCTAACGTTCGTATTGTAATGGA
Source organism: Pseudotsuga menziesii (assembly GCA_001517045.1). Classification (NCBI taxonomy): domain Eukaryota; kingdom Viridiplantae; phylum Streptophyta; class Pinopsida; order Pinales; family Pinaceae; genus Pseudotsuga; species Pseudotsuga menziesii. The sequence goes on from LPNX010738522.1 coordinate 505,008, forward strand.
TCCTTGGGTAGGTTGTAAATGGCACCATTGCTTACCTTCACACTTGATTGATTTTCTGCATTCTGCAGGTTATTTCTTTTGAAAGATGTTGGGATTTTGTCTGTGTCTTTCTTAATGGAACAAGGTTGGTTAAGCTTTGAAGATCTAGGACTTGTTGAGAACCTGGATATTAATGCTTGGAATGGATACTTAGCTATTCTAAAATCCAGTCATATCAGACTTAGAAATGAGGATGATGTTCTTGTTTGGAATCGGGCTAAATCTGGTAAGTACTCCCCTAAAGGTGGATACCTGCATTTGATTTTGGAATAGAATGAAAGGGAAACTGCTTGGTGGTGGAATATGTTTTGGCATTTGAAGTGTCACCTTAAATCAAAGATTTTTTGTTGGTTTCTTTTTTCAGGGAAAGCCCTTACTTGGGATTCTTAACAACAAAGGTTGGGAAGGACCTGGACGTTGCTACCTTTGTAAAAGTGATGTTGAAATAAATTTACATTTAGGGGTTGATTGCCCTTATACAAAATTTGTATGGAAGGATATTGAAGCTAAGGTTAATATTCATAATCTTTGGGTTGGGGAATCAATTCTTACCTGTTTGAAGAATTGGTTTTACAATACTAAGGCAAAAACCGTTAAGATCTTTGCCTATCATTGTATCTTGGTTTATATGGAAGTCTAGAAACCATAGTTGTTTTGACAACTTTACCACATCTACTTCGCAGGTTTCAGCATTTAGTTTGGGTTTGCTATCATCTTATCCTCTGGATACTACTGTTTTGAAGATTAGAATCATTACTGAAGAAGTTATTGACAAAACTAAACCTTGGCGTTTTTTTGATGGTTCTGCTTCTGGTAATCCACAAGTGTGTGGTGCTGGGGGTATACTTTTCCTCAAAGATGATCACTATTTCGCTTTTAAAGCTGGGCTGGGGATAGGGACAAACAATTTTGCTGAGTTATCTGCTTTGAAATTACTTTTAATCTTGGCTTTGGACAAGCAGATTTCGAATATCCAGGTATTTGGTGATTCCATGCTTGTCATCAACTGGATTTTTGGCAAATTCAGAATTCATAATGTGCAACTTGCACAGTTACTGCAAGAGGTCAATAGAATTTCTGACTTTTTTGAGCAAGCTGATTTTAAACATATTTATAGGGAAAGAAATACTTTAGCTGATAAGTTAGCAAATGATGGTGGGAAAGTTCAGCTTGGGTATTGGTTTATCTCTGAGTATCATGGGTCTGGAAGACATGATACCTTTCAGTTTTTTTAAGTTCAATATGAACTTTGGCGACAAGAGGGATTTTGATGGATAATTACTTTTTGATCTATGTTGGTGACTGATTGGAACTATATGTTTTTACCCTTTGTATATATACAGGTTTGTAATTTTGATGATTTTTGTATGGAAATGTTAGGATGATTATTCAGGTGGACATGCTAATTTTTGTGTTGTAACTAAGCCGGATTGACAGAGGTTATGGAGATAGGACAATTTCCAGTTTTTGGATAATATGGTGACTTTTGGGATAGGCTGATGAAGTTTTACTTGGATTGGCTGGTGATGGTTGATATAGAAGTAATGCTGACCTTCTATGAATATTTGGAGACTATTGATTGACATGTTGTTAATATGCTGTTTTTGTAATTAAGACATATTTTTGACTTTATATAAGCTTTTTTTGAGCAGTATGAAGATCAAATGGACACTTATCTTTTTTGATAGTGGCTCATCTACACAATATAATAAAAATTATGATTTTTTTATTATGGAAAAAGTTTTGGATAATAAGACAAAAGAGAAAAAGGAGGAGGTTAACGTTGCAATGGTTGTCTAATCGTATGCCACAAAACGATTCCACAAGAAATCTAGAATAGTGAGATTTGATGAAGTATATCATAATTTTTTAAAAAGATGTGATGTTAGTACATCAACAACTTTCACAAATATGTATATGAAAATATTATTCTATATTGCACGATTCAAAAATAGGTTAATATTTTAATAATTATAAAATATTTATTTTTAATACATTAAATTATATAAATTTATTTTATATTATAAAATAAAATATATGTTAGTAATCATAAAATAATGCTTCCTAATGCATTAAATTTAATATTAAAAAAAATTGTATTTGTGGCTTTTTGATGGATACTATTAAGATACGGGGGACCACATGGGTTAGTTATGGATTATTGATGGATACTATTAAGATACGGGGGACCACATGTTTTAGTTATGGATTATTAAGTGAATGTGTAGCCAAATGGAGACAAACGATGGCATGTCCATTCTTCATTAATTTGAAACAAATACTCCACTTTTCACGATGGTAAGCTTAGGTTGAGCGTCATCAACAATAATAATTTCAAAGCATCCACATCAAATGCCTCGTGTGCAACTGCTTTCTATGTTATTATATTCTCCCACTTGTAATGCTCAAAAAGTTCCCACTTAGGGACATGTGTCTTCTTGAAAAAGTTCCCACTCATGGACAGCATGAACTCATTGTCAATTAAGTGGCCTATATGTTATCATCGTCAGTCTAAATAGGTTGTTTTCATATTAATCATTTTTTTTAAATTTTTTAGTATTATTTATTTATTTTAGGTAATTTAAAAAAAAATTAGAGTACAAAGTAAGTTAACAACAATGCTTGAAGCCACTACGATAATATAATCAATATGAGATAAAAAATTACTTACAAGAATAAAAGTTAAGTGAAAATGATGAGCCTTGATATCTTATCTATTTTAAACTACAACAATTATCATTTGTATTAAAAGGCCATTGTGGTTGCACCATACAATGAATTAATATAGAATAAAAATGGAATGCCTGATATCAGAGTTCTCTTTGAAAAATTACGACAACATAATTGAAAAGTCTACAACTGTATCACCTAATAAATTGAGATAGTAATAAACTATCTTACAAACATAGAAAAACCTGAGCTTGGAAAAAAAATGTTTTTTAAGGGCTTCTTGCTTGATGTCTACCTTAAGGGTGAACTCTAGAGTTGCATTTTCTTGCACTTGTTGGACTATTTCCTCATCTTTAACTATTGCTTAAACATACCCAATAGCAATCTTTGGAAGAGAAATTAAAGAGTGAGAGCTCCTAGCAAGACATAGAACAAATTCATATAACATGATGAAATATGCTTCAACTTTCTCAATCTATCACTTTGACGAGTCACCACTGCTCATAATTTAGTGTTTTTGGACCTTTGTTAGTCAAGTCGAGATGTCAGCATGATGTTGTAATGGGATAAATCCACCTGTAGATCCTTGATTTGCCTAACACTCCTCCTTTAAACCTATTGTAGATCAAAGATTTCAAACTGGATACAACAACTTGAATGCATGTGTCCCTCCATGTTGTTCAGGGACTCAAAGAAGAGTCCAAATTTGAATCCAATAAAGTTACAAACTGAGAACATCTAAAAGAAGAAGAAAAATAGATAAGCATAATCCAAAAATAGAGCTCCAATTCTCTTAAGATGTCAAGCTGAAATCAACCTACAATGCCCTTTCAAAAATGAAGATCAAGATGAACCAGGAATTGGCTTTGAAACTATCTAAATCTACCCTCCATATGCACTTGTTTTAATAGCCCCAGTTTTGACTTGGAATGTATTTAATCAAAAATTATGTAAATGATATAAATATGCTAGTATGGGTTACTAGTGCAGAGGTCAAGGCCAAGGCCCGGCTAGTGAATGGCTAGGCATGTATGGTGCATATATTTTTATTTGGACCATATGATTGGCTTATCATGCCAATTTGAAATGTATGTAAATATTATGTTGGAAATGATTTAAATGGTCCAAGATGGTTGTGTAAAGAGCATTAGAGGAGCTATCATTCCTCGAGAGGGGAAGAGGAAAGGGGGCCTATGGGAAAATAAATCATATGTTGCCAAGTGTCAATCTTAGAACTCATCGAAAATCTGCCATGTGTTTTAAATGAACCAATTTCCTTCTTTTGACTATTAAACCTAACCATTGAATGCATGTGTGAGGTTGGTGGGAAAAGTCACTTCATGCAATTATTGAAGCATGGGGGTTGTGACAGTTATGTCGGTTGTCAACAATCCCTTTCTTCTATTGTCAGAAGCTATGTCAGTTGTCTTTTTGCCCTTATCTCATTTTCCTTGGAGTCAACACTCAATCTATCATTCTCTCATGCATGTTTTTACACTAAGTAGATTTTTCCTATTATTGTTCATGACCATAACCATATTTTGTTTAACCAAGAAATTCAAATTTAGAGGCGAAGCTTAATTTTGGAAGGAAATAAATAGATTGTTGTAGGTGAGCATAGAGGTTGGGCAAGTTAGGAATCCTTACCCATTGAGTTCTGCTACTTTTATATGCTTGAGAAGCCATAGTTTATGCTACAAAAGGTTATCTAATAGTATACAATAGTTTGGACTCTTACTGCACACAGTGATAAGCACTGTAAGGGTTGGATTTCCAAAGGGAACTATGGATAAGTGAAGGGAAACATGTTGTGTGGGGTAGTTGGAAGGAGTTCCATGGTTGTGATGGTTGAGTGAGATCTATGTATATCTATGTATGAGTTTTGGCTAAGCATAGAGAGCATAATGGGTTGTGGGATGAGTGAGAGAAGCTTGTAAGTGTTTCCTTCACCTTGGTGGCCTCATAGCCCAGCTTGGGTGTGTCCTCTCACCAAAAATAGTATATGCTAGATAGATTTCCTATAGTTAGGTGGAACATCATTGTTACACAACTAGTTGCTTGGATATTCTTTGTTTAAAGATAAATATTATTTTTATTTGATATGTAATATTTTATTTATATGCATGTAATGAGTAAGCTTGCTTATCCATGCTAGATGTGTGTAGGTATTTTATTTCCATTTTGCATTTTTATTATGCACCTACACACATGTTTATACAATTATGAATTCGTGATTATGGCTATGGGCAAAATTTAGATGACCCAATTTACTTAAACGGTCCCCTCCTATTGGTCGGATTGAGGGATGGGGACTTTACACATTCATAGACCAAAATCTACATGAAAAGAGTTCCATATTTTCCACAAAACTCCATCCTTTCACAATTAATGATGGATCCTTCAACTCACACGAAGAAGTGGGAGTGAGGTACAAAGATGTAGTCTATGGTTAATGCTTGTCTCATTCACCATGAGAAGGTGTGCCATGTGTCCATCTTCAATGCCCTGCAGCTAAAATTTGGTCATATAGCTTTGATGGGAATCATTTTAAGAAAGGATCCCCCATTTAAACTTCACATTACACTGTTCAAAGATACATCCTCGTTTTCTTTAGTATTTTCCATGTGGTTGAAATCCCTCAATATTTGGTAGAATTCTATGGTATTAATTTTCCTCACCACCCCTCCAACTCTTTGAATAAGTTTGAAGAGGCTTGTATTATGAGAGTTATATGTATTTTTCACTTGTCAAATTATTCTTGATGAATCTCCAACTACTATAACATTTTTGTTTCTTTAATTTTAAGAAAATAATAATTGATATAGGGCTAATGGTTTTGCTTGATCATTGGTGGATTCCCCTACCCCTATTATAGCTGATTTTACCACTCCAGGTGAATCACACTTGTATGGCCTTCCCCTGTCCCTCTGTAGACTCCTTAGACCCCTTGGACCATTTTTTGTCCTTTGATGTTTCCTAGACCATCCCTATAAACATATGAAAATTAATACACGCGACTTTTAAATCCCTAATTGCGTATATATGCGGGTTTGACCCCTAAAACCGTGTACATCGAGATGTGTGCAAAATCCAAATCCTTTTGGAGTTTTCCTTGACATGGATCCAACTCACTTGAATTCTGGCCTTCCATATGCCTTGAGATCGCTCGAATTCGACCTTTCATTACCCCTTTGAAAAGCTATATAAGGAACTCTTTGGATACATTGAAGGCATAAGAGAATTGAGAGCAAAGAAACTATAGTCCATTGTTGCTGGAACTTGTGCTTGAATCTGCATCCCTTTGTCCCTTGGAGCACTTTTGTTTTCTTAAGCTTTCCTTTTGCTTGTGAGCTTGCTATCGAGAGATGGAGGATTGAGGTGGTGGAGGCCCAAGTGGGGGATTCAGTTTCTTCGATTCGCAAATGTGCCGACAGAGGTTGTATCCATTGTAATCTCTGATTTTTATATTAATAGAAATATCTTTTCCTGTCCAATAATGTATGTTTGAATGAATATTTTATCCATGGATGATTTCAAATGCTTATACATTGTTGATTATATATGCTCGAATAGATCTAACACCAATATATATAGTATGCTTGTCTTGTTTACTTGCTATTGAGGAAGTGATTGATCAATTCAAGCTGAAGTTGGAAAGCTCAACTGGGATCTACTTCAACCGTCCGGAACAAGGTACAAGGTCTGATCCTTTAGTGTTAGATATTTGATTTCTATTGCATATTGGAAAGGATTGATTTCTGGAGTCAAGCTGTCTGTTGTGGTACCCCAAGCCATAGGAATTTCTCTCCGTAACAGAATTGGCGACTCTGCTAGGGAGTTCCTAGTAGTTGTCCTTTGGGGGTTTTCTATTGGCATTCAATGACTTTGAATTGCTCTTTTTTCTCTTGTTTCTGTGTCGGGTCTGGGGGCATGTTTTCCTGGTAGTGTCTGATTGGTGTGAAGTTTGTCTCAGCTTGTCTGTTTGCCTTTATTTTTATGCACCTTTCTTCCTGTACGCAAGTTTTTAATTCACAGTCGCATATATACGTGGGTTTCACTGCTATTTCCGCATACACATGCGGGTTTACTGCGAACAGTCGCTTATGCCCTTAGTTTTGCCTTCTAGATGAAGACGGATTGTTGCTGGGTGAATTTTGATGATTGGTGAGTCTCCTTTAATACTGCTAGAGTCTGTATACACCTCTATTCCTGACTAGAGACATTTTTTTTAGGGTAAAATTTCTTTTTTGAAGAATGTTCTTGTCATTGCATTTTCGATTTTTTGTTTTGGGATTAGTGCATTAGATTTCTTTTACCTTAGTACTTTGCTTGAGTGCTGCTTGAGTGTGCTTGTAGAGTTTGGGGCTTGTAGAACTGTTGGCAGTCAACAACAACCCCTTCATTTCTTATTGAGATGAAGGGGGATCAACTCTCTTTTATAATTTACCTATTAAAGATTATAAAAGAGTGCCTTCAGAATCTACTCTCAATTATAGAGGAGTCAAGTGACATATTAGAAGCTTATGAAAACATTTTCATAAACTTGATAATTAGCAGCTGCCAGTTTCATAAATTTTTGTAATCAATTCTATCATTAATTAATCTATCTAATTATATATGTTGATTTAAGAAATTTAAAGGGACAGCATGCTAATTGGGGTTCAACGAAAACACATTTTGAATTTGTTTAAAGATGGTTATTGATAAGATTTTATAAGTTCTTAAAATCCCTGGAACTAAAGGTAAATTATTAAATTAAAATTCTTATTAGACCTAAAAGTTCACATTCTATATGTAACTTAATATCATATCATTATTTTGTAAAATTTGTGTATATATAGCTAGTGAGAAAACAAATAAATGAGTATCATTTTGAAATCTTCATATGTCATAGTTTTATAGCTTTGTATCCTATCAAATTCGATTTGGGATATTAATGGATGGGGTTTTGTAAAGTTTTAAAACTTTATTTCAAAATGAGACTTTATGTATGTACATGGCTTAAGTGTTAATTCGGATCATTAGTTAGTTGTATTGCAAAAACACCAGGGTTTACTATTTTGACACTATATCGTCATGTTAATAAACATGACCACCTTTCACGTATAATCTAGAGGAGATCATCAATTGACCATTTTATGAGGATACATGACCCATATGTCAAATAAATAACACCTGTTACTTGGATCGCTGCGTTGGCATGAAGATTTGGCTAACACCTTTCGTTTAATTGACAGCTGTGAATGTATTAATGAATCATATCAGTAGGATTTAATGTTGTATATGACTGATAACCATTCCATTTCGTGACGCTGTACAAGCTCATCATGCCAAACTGTGTGTAATCAATGTCTTGATTTACGATTCATCAATGGAATGATCCCTGATATGTAGAATTGGTTAAGATTTACAGTTAGTCGTGGCTAGTCATACATTTATCATAGCAGAACACTGGCTGTAGTGTTCATCATCTCTAAATTCGATTAAAATGGCCAAAATTAGAGCCCTCATCTCTGTCAGGTAAGAAACATGTGAGGATATGACATTTCACATCATGTCTTACACCTGGGTGCCTATCCCTTCCCTCTTGACGACTCCATTCATTTCATTTCGTAAGCAGGATAGTGGTGAGGAAGCCATGGCTCCGCTTAGTCATTTTGAAATCTCAGGGTCAAAGCTTGTTGAAGCTGATGAGAAAGTTGCCCTGCTATTTGAAAAGATTGGATGGGGTCAGTTCTTTAGGTGCTTTAGTGGCCATAACGTGGAGGTTACCAAACTGTTTGCTTTGAGTTTGAAGGAAAACGTGGCACAGATTGGGGATTTCAAATTTATCATTGACGAAGACAAAATTGCAAAGGCTACAAAGCTTCCACAAACTGGAGAGCGATGGTTTAAAGGTGGGAAAGTAAATAAGAAGAAATGTCAGTCCTTGCTGTTGCCCTTGCCAGCTAGTGCAAAACTGAAAATTGGGGTTTCAGTTAAGTTTCTGAAGCCAGAATGGCGAGCATTCTACGAGATCTTGGTCAGGTACATATCATGTGATGGACAATTCTCTCACCTGCATTATTACCACCTACGACTACTGTTAGCATTAAAAGGTTGTAAACTTAATCTGTCATTTTACCTATTGCAAAGTCTGAAAAAAATGTCGCATTTGGTTCAAAGTTTCTGTAATCCTGATAGAAGTCTATTTCATCATGGTTTAGTCAAAATTATAATACAACATCAACTGTCTCTTAATGGTAAGTCGTGGGATGAGTTTTTGATTGAATGTCAATTAGGGCCGACTCAATATTGGCCAAACCCTCCCCCAAAGACCCGTAGGAAACGAAAGGCTACTGTAAAATCCGAAGTTAGTAATGTTCATGAGGCTGAATCAAAGGATAAAGAACTTTAGGAAGCCAATCCACCCATAAATACTGGTATCAGTGATGATGGGGTCGGGAATGTAGCTCCTTGTTACTCTGAAACAACCTTGAACCAATGCCCTTCCGACAAACGCTGTAGTACACCTGCAAAGACAGGGGACAAATTAACCAAAAATGAAGATGTTAATGCTGTTGATTATAAAAAACCCTCTGAACTAAATACTCCTCGTAAACATGGCGATGAGTCTATGCATAAAATAGAACAACTAGCGCAGGTATGCTGTGAAAGAGGGGATTTTGAATCAAAAAATCTTGTGTTTGTTCATACGAGAAGGATTACTAGAAGCATGAATAATACACCTACAGCCTCTGTTCCTATGGTCACTCAGCTGAGTACACAACCAGTGATTGTCCATCTTGGGGACGACGTTCCATCGTTGGTTCCCGAAACTACTCATATGGATGAACCTACTCTTATAAAGAATAATAGTGCAAAATTGGCTAAAGACATTACAGAGACGGGTAAGGAAGAAGTTGCTCCATCGTGTATGGACGCATATGGTTCGGGTCTCGAGCCATCTTTTATGAGTTTTCAATCACCTGGTCAAGATATAGATAATCTTGATTCTCCTCAGGCAGCTGATTCGTGTCATGACAACGAGGAAGAAACTCTCCAACAAGTCCTGGACAGGGTATATGAGACTAAAATTATAGAATTGAAAAATGAACTTAAACAGTGTCAAGCTAATGCAACTTTGACAGAGGTGGAAAATAAGACGTTCAGGGAAGAGTTGTTAAACTGGATTAACAGGTGGAAGGAAGTGAACATAAAAAAGAACCAATATAAGAAGGAAAAAAAATCAATGATAGGTACAAATCAACATTTGCTTGAACAAGTAGAAAAGCAAAAGCTAGTGATCATCAGGCTTAAAGCCAAACTAGCCGAAGCGAGAAGAGTGGTCGATTTACAAAATAGAACCTGATGATTATTTCCATTTTCAGTTATATGGTTTGTCTCTCTGTCAACAGGTAATAAAAGCTTTTTTGTGCATGCCTGTAAAATCGCAGATTTTACAGGCACACATATAAATTTGGTTCCTTTTGTTATTTCAGTTAAAATTGGTTTTTAATAAGATTCTTTTGCTTGTTTAAAACATGTGGGCATGTCATCGCTATCCTCTACAGTTTCAAGACGTTTCTAATATTCTGGATTTCAGTTGGAAGATGTGGATGTTTATTGAAGACTGGAATTTCGACACAGCCACGAATTTGCCAGTTCCTTTAAACCAACAAATGTTTCAGGCTTGTTGTTTTTATTGTTATCTTCTAGTGACAAGTGTCTGTTGAAAAGAGTCAATGCTCTTTGATAGCGATAGGACTCCTATAGTCTTGCATATAGCATTTATGGAAAAACTGAATCGAAAGACTAGTAGTATTATATAAGCTGGTAATTTTTATGAGATAGGCGATGGAGTGATTGAAGAGAAACGTATTCGAAATATTATTTTGATACTAGTTTTGTTCCTGGCTGAAGTTTTATCTTTGGAAATGGGATGTGACTGGAAATCTCCAAGTTGATATCGTGATTGGTATTATTTTGGATACTCTTTATATTTCTGTATATAATCTTCTATTTTTAACATTAATGCAGTATACTTGGTTATGCTTGTGTTTATTAATCAGTATTACACTTTGTCAACACAATATTGTATTTGAATT
>LPNX010738522.1:516313-528932 GCA_001517045.1 Pseudotsuga menziesii
CGCTGTTTTTCATGGACACAATGCATTTGCATTGATTGTTAGGTGTGCATTTTGCTTCATGTTGTGTCATAACGCCATTAGTTGCACGACCATATACCTCTTTTGAGTAATAAAGCCAATTAAAATCAACGCTTAATTAAAATGAACTACACTATTTTATTTGATAGGGTTCACCAACAATATTAGGTTTTAGGGTCTTAGAATAGTTCATTGTGAGTAAACTATCCAAGACCACTAAACAACAACATGTATGTGTCTTTCCAGGTGAGTGTGTGTAATTCCTTGGTATAACCAGTGTTTTTCAGGATCCTCTTCTCAAAAGGGAGTTAAGCACGAGGCAATGTGAGCGGTTATTGATTGGGATGACCCCTAGTCATAACTGAGTAGCACCGGAGATATTTCCAGTATTGTATTCGTATCTAGGGGATCTTTCGAGAGTTTTGGGCTTTGCTACCTTGCCCATACGGTCAATCCTGCTTGCGACTGTCCACCTGAGCATTGATTATATTGAGGTGACCTTAGTGGCCTTACCTTGGATATCGAGGGGGTACTCTGCAGGGGTTATTCTGTGGGTGTCCCGGCCAGGTTGGGGTCGAACAACATAGTCACTTTACGCGTTGAAGCTGAGGGCCACAATAATTGGTTACATACCTCCACTTGTTGTGTATGGGAGTCTCAAGCCTCTCCTAGGCGAGACATACCTGCTTCATTCGGGAGCTCACTTATCCTACCCTTGATTGCTTGTGTTTGGCTTTAAATTTTATTCGTGATTGCTGTGTGCACCGTAGCTTACCTAGGGTTTGCGTAGATAGAGAGTCTTTAATATTTTTTAAGTGATTGTGGATTCGGGTGCGGCTCCTCGCCGTTCTTGTCGTTTAGTAGGACTTCTGCCTTCTACATCTCCTTCCCCTTTGGGAGAGAGAAATAGACAGTCCAGGTGGACTACTTTGCACATTGATTCACACACAATGGGAGACCATGTAGAAGGTATTCATGAACCACCTTCTCCCATTCAAGTGGAATATGGGGAGTTTACTTCTAACTATGATCCTTCACCTGATTTGACCGAGTTAGGTCCTGTAATTTATGAGATAGGTACTTTTCATGATAGACCTACTTACTCTAGGTATGATACAAAATTGACGCATCGCCGGTATGGAATGCCGGAAGATGATGAGACTCATTTTGAACCCGCGAGCACTAGTTATGGTAGTTATGGTATGTCTGGTTTCCCACACATGATTTGGAATTCCATGTCGAGTCTGAGTTTGAGCCTAACACTATGCATGGGGGCACTCTCATTCCTTACCATGCGGAGAGGTTTGGGAGCACAAGTTAAATTGCACCTTCCATCCCGGCGGTGGAAGATACATCACATATTCCTCCTAGGTCTAGGGTTAGTGATCCTATTAGGATACCAGATCCGAGACGAGTGACTATAGGGAATAACACGTACATAATTACACAGGTCCCTTCATCCTCTATCCCTAGTTCTTCGAATGTTCACCCTCCACCTCATTCACGTGGTCATTCGGGCTGGAACGTTGCTACGAGTCATGTCCGTACTGCGGTTACTCGACCAGTTGTGTCTCAGGTTCAAGTACTGCCCGTTGTTTCAGGAGGTCATGTTCATACTTCTAGAGGTCATATTCCTACTTTCGAAATGTATATTCCTAGTTCTGGAACGTATATTCCTACTTACGGAGTGTCTCATGGGACATCCCATGCGATGAATTATGGACCTTATTATGGGATGCAGTATGGACAGGGTTCTTCACGTTATGGGTGCGGGTATCAACAACCCACTTACTCTCCAAATTACGGCTTTGTAGCTCCAAATAATCAAGGTACACCACACTATGGTGCTTCCATGCCACCCTATACGGGTCAAACGAGAGGAGGGCACATTGGCCAAGGCCATGGTGGTTATGGTAATCAGACCTATGTGAATTAGAACTATCAGGGAGCGGTCCATTGACCTACTCATCCTAGGCTCCCTTTCCTCGCCATGCTAAATCTTCCTAACTTGTCAAGATTGACGAACGATCCTGTAGCTCATGACCTGGCTTGGCCAGTTGTCCCTACTAAGCTTCCCTCGGACATACCCAAATTTGAGGGCAAACCGGGAGAGGATCTGAGCGAACACATTACTACCTTTCACCTATGGTGCTCTTTGAATTCCTTACACCAGGACTCAATCCATTTAAGGCTGTTTCAATGCACCCTTACAGGGCCTGCCGCGAAATGGTATATATAGCTACTTAGGGGGGCATTCACTTTGTTTGATGACCTAGCGATGACTTTTCTTAACCACTTCCAACTACCAATGCGTTATGACGTTGGTACGGAACTCTTGTCGACATTTCGACAGGATAAAGCCACACATATCTCGGATCATATCCAAGAGTGGCGTAGACGAAAGAGGTTGATTAAAGCCTTTATACCGCCGAAATTCCTCCTCGAATGGTTCCTTAAGTCATTATTGCCATATATAGCGAAGGATGTTTCTACATCCGTAGTGCAAAATGAGGAACAAGCCATTTTTAAGGCACAGGAACTGGATTTGATTTATGCTCAGTCTGGTTTGTTGTATGAGATCATTTCCAATGCTTCGCGTTCGAGTTTCGACCCCAAAGTTAAACCTGGACCACATGCCGATGGCATTGTTGGTTGTGCGAGTGCTAAACCTGTGGATTCGGTTGCAAAACAAGTCAGTCAATTATCAATCAACCAATCTGCTTCGAGACAAGCCACGACTTCGTCTCAACCCACCCAAATGACGAGTGTGCTTTCGGTGCAATTGTCGGACCGGAAGGGTAACCAGCAGCCCGAAAGGGTAAGAACAATCATAAGGGTGGGAATAGGAATAGGAATCAAAATGTAATAATAATGACAAGAATGCCCGTAATGCTGGGGGGGACAAGCAAGCTAAACGTAAGGTTAAATTTCCTTGCAAGTTGTGTAAGGAAGATCACCTCACTTACTTGTGCCCTCGTATCGATGAAGCCTCGAGATTCTTAGCACAGGGCCCAGCTGTGCTGACTAACCCTTTAACTCACAATCAAAATATGAAATCAAGGACCCATGATCAGTTTGGTAGTGATCAAGATCCGCCGGAGGGTAGTGGTCGTGGTTGCATTAACATGGTACGTGCTGCAAAAATTGTGACTCGTGCGAAGGACTATGGTTTGTCACAACCCAACCTAGGAAAGGAACTTGATCTACCAGGGAATCCTTTGTGTATTGAAAAACCTGTGGATAAACTTGAAGCTACACCTCACATTCCTATGGGTGTCCTTAAGCATTCGGAGTACAATTCTAATGCCCGAGCCACCCAGAACTATTCTATTGTTGAGGATTTGGGCCACACTCCTTGTGCGATGTCTGCATTGGAAGTAATTCAGAGTTGTCCTTCACAAAGGAAGGCTTTGCTTTCTACCCTTGGTGTGAATGATGATAAGTCTTCCTCCGTGATTAAATTTGAAACCACAGGACTTCATCCTCACTTGCCTTACTATGTGTCTCTTTTGATTCATGTAGAATGTCTCAACATGACCGTCAAGCGCACTGTGATTGACGAAGGCGCTACTGCTTCTGTGATTTCTTTATCGTGTTGGAAGGGTTTAGGTTCCCCTGAGTTGTCTAAATCTACGACCATGTTAACTGCATTTGATGGGAGATCATTTAGACTGCACGGGATCCTTCCTTCCTTTAAGGTCCGTTTGGGAGGGAAGACCATTGCGATAGAGGTTGAGGTGGTTGATGCGCCCCTTGACTACAATCTCTTGCTGGGTAAAAATTGGATGTACAGTATGCAAGCCATAGCTTCTTCACTATTTCACGTTGTATGCTTTCCATTTAATGGGAAGATAGTTACGATTGATCAAACGTCATTCAAGAATCCGTCGGTTACCGCATATTTTGGAGCTTCGATCCCGATTGTAGAGCACTCTCAACCGGCAACTGGGAGTGTGGGTGTGGGCATGTATCCATCCCTCATGGGAAGTTTTAGTTGTCCTGCACCGATCCTTATGATAGGGTCTAGTTCCAATGAGGCTTCGACATCTATGAGATCGATGTCTTTTTGCACGAGTCATATGGAAGATCCTTGGATTCTTCCTACACCGAGTACTTCGAGTGAGCCCATCGTGATGGATGTGTTATTGCCTGCAACTATGGTAGCTTATCAAGCTAATATTGGATGTGTTGCAGAGCCTAGTACTTCCTCTTCGTGGACGAAGGAGGAGGACCCATATGTGCTGCCTGCATGGGCTGTACAGTCTTCTCATGCGCACGACTGCCTTGATAGTGTTTTTCCTTCATCGAAGCGATTATTGAGGCCATGTCGAGAGTTGAGCCACCATGGGAAGGCTCCATCATAGATGTTACTTTCTTCCCGAGCTTGACCGCTTGGAGCGTGAGGATTTTAGGGAGGTTCTTAGTGAGAGAATTGGTGGTCCTATGGTTCCATTAAGCTCTCCTGGTCCGATGGCTGATGGAAACATGGCAAATATATCTTCAATGATTCCTATCAATATCTCTTGCGATCCTGGCAGGATAGAGAATGTCTATATTGGGGCATAATGTTCCCATGCTGAGATTCAAGAATATACCGAGCTGTTTAAAGAATTTCGTGATATCTTTGGTTAGTCTTACGATGAAATGCCAGGTATCGACCCTCGCATTGTTGAACACGAGATTAAAACTTATCCCAATGCTAAGCCTGTTAGACAACGCTTGCATGTAGTGAATCCTAGGTGAGCACCCGCAATTAAGGCAGAGATAGAGAAACTGTTGAAAGCTGGTTTTATCTATCTCGTTCCCTTGACGGAGTGGGTTTCAAACCCCATTCTAGTTGATAAGAAGCAGGGAGCGATCCGCATATGCACTGATTTCTGTGATTTGAATCGTGCCTTTCCTAAGGACAATTTCCCCACACCATTTATTGATTAGATTTTGGATGAGTGTGCGGGTAGTGAGGTTTTTTCCTTTATGGATGGCTTTTTACGATACAATCAGATACAAATTAAACCCAAGGACCAACACAAGACCGCATTTATCTGTCCTTGGGGAACTTTTGCATATCGAAAAATGCCTTTTGGCCTTAAGAACGTCGGAGCTACTTTTCAGTGGGATATGACCTTGATCTTCCACGATCTCAAATCGATTATCGAAGTTGTTTTGGATGACCTTGCTGCTCATTCTCGTATGAGAATGCGTCATTCCTATCATTTGAGATTGGTATTCGAAAGGTGCCGCCATTATTTGGTCAGGTTAAATCCTCACAAGTGCATCTTTTGTGTGAAGTCTGGTCGCTTATTAGGATTCATTATTTCTAAAGAGGGTATAAGAGTCGACCCTTTGAAGGTTGAGGCAATACTTCAGTTGTCTCCCCCGAAAAACATTCATCATCTTCAATGTTTGCAAGGCATGGAAAACTTCCTACGGAGATTCGTTGTCAATTTTGCCAATTTGACTAGAGGCTTCATGCATCTTTTGAAGAAGGACACCACCTTTTGTTGGGATGAGTGAGCCCAGGAGTCCTTTGATGCGCTCAAGCGAGCCCTAGCATCGGCCCCGGTGATTAGTCCCTCAGACTATAGTTGTGATTTTCTACTTTATGTGGCTGTGTCCATGGAGACGATTGGTATGGTTTTGGTTCAAGAGGATGAGGAGCTCCAAGAGCATGTCATATACTATCTGAGCCGGAATCTTATTGACGTGGAGATCCATTATTCCCATGTTGAGAAGCTTGCCTTAGCTACCGTACATGCGGTTCAATGGTTGAGACATTATATTCTTCTTTGCTAGACCTTGGTTGTAGCCCATGTCAATCTGTTTCAATTCATCCTCACTTGAAGGATGATTGGGGGAAAATATAATAAATGGATTGTCATTCTGCAAGAATTCGATCTCAAGTTTGTTTCAGCAAAATCAAAGAAATCGTTAATTTTTGCAGAGCTTATATTGGATTTCCCAAGCGAGGGCGAGGAGTTGGTTTGTGAAGATAAGTTTATCGATGAGCACATCTTCTTAATCTGGTATGGGGATATCATTATATATTTACAAATATTGAAGGTCCCTACTCACCTCTCACGAGACGAACGACAACGGTTACGTCACATGTCTAAGAATTACCTGATAGTGGATAACACTTTGTACCACCGTGGGGTAGATTCCATTTTACGTCGTTGTTTAACTCATGAAGAGGCTGAGATAGGGTTGAATGACTTCCACGGAGGGGCATGTGGTGGTCATTTTTTCTGGGATTTCTACAGCCCAAAAAATCTTAAGAGCGGGTTATTTCTGGCTGTCGATATTTAAGGATTGCGTATATGCGATCAAGAGGTTCCATCCTTGGCAGGTGTTTGCACGTAATATGCGCTAGAAACCTTCCCCGTTACATCCCATCATCACCGCCGATCCCTTCACTAAGTGGGGGCTAGATTTTATGGATTGCAATCCAGCTTCAGCTGGGGGGCATCATCATATCATAGTGGCAATTGATTACTTCACAAAATGGGTTGAGGCTATGCCTACAGTTAAATCCGACGGTGAGACAGCCGCGCACTTCATATTCAACTAGATTATTACTCGGTTCGGGATCCCGAGAGAGCTTGTCACTGACCATGGCTCGCACTTTCAGAAT
The DNA here is from genome assembly GCA_001517045.1 of Pseudotsuga menziesii. NCBI lineage: Eukaryota > Viridiplantae > Streptophyta > Pinopsida > Pinales > Pinaceae > Pseudotsuga > Pseudotsuga menziesii. The sequence goes on from LPNX010738522.1 coordinate 522,963, forward strand.
CGTATGATGGAAGAGTTGGCATCAAAGTTAGGGTGCACACAAGAGCATTCCTCCTCTTACAACCCTCAAGCGAATGGACATGTAGAATTAGTGACCAAATCACTCAAATCCATTCTCCAACAAACCATCGCACAAAGCAAGAATAATTGGCACATTATGTTATATCCTGCTTTGTGGGCTTATAGAACCGCTGTTAAGACTGCCATGGGTTTTTCTCCATATCAACTTGTACATGGAGTGGAGTCGGTATTGCCAGTAGAGTGCGAGATTCCTTCTTTGAAACTAGCCATAGAGCTCTTACTAGACACTTCCCCGTTGGAGGAGCATTTGATCCACCTTGAGCAACTTGATGAGCAGCGTCGAGATGCCTTGGTGTCTTTAGAAGTAAATAAGCGTCGCGTAAAGGTCTAGTACGATAAGTCTGTCCATCCAAGGAGGTTTAGTGAGGGAGACTTGGTCCTTTTGTGGGATCAACCGAAAGAACCCTTGGGGGCAGGAAAGTTTAAATCCATGTGGCGTGGTCCTTACGTCGTCAAACGTGTGTTAGAGAAGGGCACTTATGAGTTAGTGTATTATGAGGGAATGACCTTGGTGAAGCCTAGAAATGGGCTCTATCTCAAAAAGTACTATGCATGATTTTCGGCCAAGGCTGGTTATTGTATATTATTGTATAGCTTTGCATAGGTAGGTCTTTTTATTATGGTGATCGAGTTTGTGATTAGTTTCCATTTCTTTTGGCAGATGTCAATGGAATCTTCCACCTTCATACGAATCGCGGATGGTGCGAGCCGTCACACTCAACACTCAGCCTCTACTGCTTGGGTGATTTATAATCCTATGGGTCAGGTATTGTCTTTAGGAGGCGTATGCTTACGGCCATCTTCAAACAATGTTGCTGAATATAGTGCCGTTATTGAGCTTCTACGGGATGCCATTTTACATGGCGTTCTCTCTCTTGAGGTACGTCTTGATTCAGAGTTAGTAGTGTCACAGCTTAATGGTTTGTACCATGTTAGAGATCCGACATTATTAAGAAAATTCTTACATGTGAGATTATTAGAATGACAATTTGATAATATAACATACATACATATTCCAAGAATTAATAATCAAGTTGCTGACTCATATGCTAACTACGTGTTAGATTGGCATTTGTTTCATACACAATAAGCTCATCACAAACATAAATTTTTACACATGTAAATAAATAAACCGATCATCATAAAAGTTTTTATAAACATCCAAAATGTGGTAATACATAGTGTCATAATAAAAAAATGGGGCTCTCGATCCACCAAGATATAATACACGGTAATACAAAATGTATCAGTCCCAGGTATCTAAGCCTGTGGAGGAGGAGGGGGGTTGTGATCGTGGAATGTCACTACGAATTTAGCTAGCCGTCGAAATAGCTACACCCATGCTTGTGGTACACCCACCACCTGGCGCTGCATGGCCTCAGGAAAGTCCTCGACTTGCGCCATGGGTACTCTGTGTGTCAGCCTCACGAAGTTGGTATGAATGCTTTGGAGTGTTCGCTCTGCATCCACACCCATGATATCGTCTCCTCTTCCCCTCAGTCTATGACGAGGGAAGCCTTCAGGCCGCCGTGGTCCCACATCTACATGCATATGGTAGATGTCACTATGTATTGTCACCCAAAAACATGTCTTTTGATTCCACATAATTAGAAAACACAAAAAAATTAAATAACTCAAAAATTTTAAAGAGAGGGTCGAGATTCGTTACCTATGTTACCGTATGCTGATCCTGGTGGTAGCGGCATTTTTAGGTCTCCCCGAAAATCTATCCCTGTACAGAGGTAGTCATCGATGGCAACTATCTGTCGTCACCACCATGGAAAAAAATCAGCTGGATAGGGGTTGGACACCCTACCTCCATCCAGTCTTCGCATCGCATCCGCCCAACTCCGTTGGGCCGGATCTCGAACCCCGTGTAGAGGAACGTCAACTCTAGGGCTCAATCCTGGAACACACTCGAAGAAAAATGTCCTCAATATGCTGCTGAAACCAAAGTTTCTCACTCTTCCCATCTTACACTCACTGAGCTGGTGTTTCATATTGCCCAGTAGTGTAGTGCGCCAATCATATACTGTGGGTCTCATGCACTCCATTGCATAGAACATCAGAGGCCGCGAGGCCTGGTGGAGTGAAGCCAAGCCTGCTATCCTGCCAAGTGTCAGTAGGATGGCCTTTAGGACCAGCACATGTATGGAGTTAGTTGGGATCTGACTCCCCACCTTCTCCGTGTCTGGATAATACTACATTGCAATGTACTCATCTATAGTCAGGCCACCTCCAGGCCTGCGAGAACATAGGTTCACTACTTCCCCCCGTCGGGAAAGTCCAGTAATAAAGTATATGTCCTCCACTTCTATGGTGAGGGACATCCCATCTATCTGGAATGACTCTAAGTTTGGATCCCAGTAGTCCACTAACATCTGCAATAGTCCTGGTTTGGCTCTTAAGCCACCAAGACACCAAAATTTGTAAAGCCCACATGGACGTAATGTTTGTTGAGCCATTAGATCGGCCCGTACTGCCTCTTCTACATCACCATGTTCACGTTCTCTCCATTCTAGGACCATCCTGCACAAAAAATTTGAGTTTTGTCCATTAGAATACTTGAAAAATCTTAAGCGCGGTCGCATACGTGAGTGTTTGCCAAACAACCGCATATGTACGCGACTCTGAGGGCATTTTCTGTGTATATCCAGCCCTATACGTGGAAAAACCCTCAATTTTCACGTGGGCCGTGGTGCCTATCTTAGAATGGCCTAGAAATCCAAATACACCATGGAATTTGACAAAAATTGCATCAAAATGGAAGAGTAGAGCATGGGTAAGTACCTGGAAAAAACGGTAGTGGATTCCGCCGGCTGGATCTCCTAGAATTCACTGTTGAAGTTTTGAGCTCAAATGGGTAAAAATTTCAAATGTTTTATAATGTTTTGAATTTTTTACTATTTATAGAAAATTTTCAAAATTTTGAAAATTTTTACCCCCTTTCCTATAGTTTGGACCGTTTCTAATCCCTTTGGACCATTTTTGGACTAATTTATGATGTAGGAGACATTTTTGAGTGTCGTTTTAGCCGTCGGATTGACCCATTCATGCCGATTTCAGGTATCATGTCTGAACTGGCATATAGGTTAGGTTTCATCAATGTTTGCATTTTGCATGCCCTTATGACCATTTCATTATAACATTAGGTACGAACCCACTCTATTATGTCACAGAACCTTCTTGCTGTTTTAAAAGTGGCATGATATGAGTGGTAGAGCTTGACCTTACATGGGTGCCCTAGTTAGCGCCTTATTTGCATTTGGTGCCCATGCTGACATTTTGTGCCTTAGGGTGTGGGAGTCCATTGTATAGTATTGCCATGACATTTCACAAGAGCCTCATACTCCTCTTGATCTTTTGCTGGCCTATTTCCCTCAGGCCTTCCTTATGTCAAGTTGTAATTGCGTTATCATGAGCTTTTCCTACCTTATTGAGCCTTACGCCGGCTTCCCTGACATTGAGTTTCAGCCATATATCCCGAGCTTGTCTCATGTCTAGCCATGCAGTGCCATTTTATTTATCCTTTGCAACTTGATTCCCTAGTTTTACCAAGAGGGGATTTTCCCTTGAGTGTCTCTATCCTACACATGTATCCTTGCATTGAGCATAGGTATGTTCCGCTAATTAGAACTAGTTTGTTTGCCCATATGACACTCGTCTCCTCCTAGTCTGTAACTGTAAAGCCATTTTATTCTTTTTTAAGCTTTTTAAATATTTGAAAAAGTCCAAAAAAAAAAAAAACCAAAAAGCTGGACAAGGAAAGATGTTATCTTTTGGCAGCTGTCGAGTCGTGTTGCCTTCGAACAGAGCACTGTATATCACATCCGTTGGTTGGGTTTATAGTTTGACTTTAGGAGCTGTACTCATTTATCTCCACCGATTGGTTCAGATTCCAGTCCCCATGGAGCCTCTGTCGATGCCTCCTGTGTCGCAGAGATGTACCAGTTTTGTATATCGAGTCTATGCTACCTTTATTCAATCACCATTCACTGTTATTCTCTTGTTCGAAGGAAGTTGAAACCTGAGTCAGCCATTCCTTAGTTATCTTGACTTTGCATGTCGGCCATTCGTGGTACAGTTACTGGTTCGTGCACCTTATGATCGAGTCCTTCCACATTATACAGCTTTGCTGAGTACCTCGTGTTTGATGATGGGGGATGCCTTAATGCCCTCCTTCCAGCGGATTTCATCCCATTGACTCCAGATCATTTATTATGGGATTGGAATCTAGAGTCATTTTTGAGTGCCTTGAGACTTGCAGTCATCAGTGGTAGGTTCTCTCGCCATCGACAGTTTTTGGGAATACATCAATGTCCCCTGATCGATGGATCCTATCAAGTGTTCGACCTCAACACATTTATTCACACTTGTTAGTTTGCACTCTAGTACCTTCATTCCCATTTTCATTATCGGTGGGTGATCTTGCGTCTGTTAACGGTATACATCAATGACCGGTAATCAGACGATGGACTACTATGTTCGACCTCGACACCTCTATTCACATAGTAGGACATGTACTCGTAGCGGTTTGTGTATAAGACCTTCTAGATTGGTGGCATCTCTTATATGCTACCTCCTTGATTGTGCTAGTGTTCATGAGATTTCAGCTCTCGTGACTTGATTCCAGTATCTGTCAGACATTTCCAGCTATTATGGAGATCTTGATCCATTGTATATCTTCAGCCATTATGGAGATCATGATCCTTTGTATATCTTCATCATGGAGATTTTGATCTATGTATATTGTACGTTGCGATGACCACTTATGTGATATTTTGTATCATGCCTATTCATGGCCATTGTACTCTTATGTATCCGAGATTGCTATATGTATTCGTAATTATGTGTAGAGTTGTATCATTGTACTATACCGATTGGGTGGCTGGTCTTCCATTTGGGATTCTTCATCACTCCACTTCTGGGATGGACTTATAATGTATTTTGGCCATCGTATGACCCCTCTGACCTCACACATTAGGGGGCATCTGTTATAGCCGATTTTACCACTCTAGGTGAATCACACTTGTATGGCCTTCCCTTGTCCCTCTACAGACTCCTTAGACCCCTTGGACCATTTTTTATCCTTTGATGTTTCCTAGACCATCCCTATAAACTTGTGAAAATTAATAAATGCGACTTTTAAACCCCTAATCGTGTATATACATGGGTTTGACGCCTAAAACCGCGTACATCTGGATGTGTGCAAAATCCAAAACCTTTTGGAGTTTTTCTTGACATGGATCTGATTCACTTGACTCCTGGCCTTCCATATGCCTTGAGATCGCTCGGATTCGACCATTCATTACCCCTTTGAAAAGCTATATAAGGAACTCTTTGGATACATGGAAGGCATAAGAGAATTGAGAGTAAAGAAACTTTAGTCCATTGTTGTCGGAACTTGTGCTTGAGTCTGCATCCCTTTGTCCCTTGGAGCACTTTTGTGTTCTTCCCAAGCTTGCCTTTTGCTTGTGAGCTTGCTATTGAGAGATGGAGGATTCAGGTGGTGGAGGCCCAAGTGGGGGATTCAGTTTCTCCGATTCGCAGACGTGCTGATAGAGGTTGTATCCATTGTAATCTCTGATTTTTATATTAATAGAAATATCTTTTCCTGTCCAATAATGTATGTTTGAATGAATATTTTATCCATGGATGATTTCAAATGCTTATACATTGTTGATTATATATGCTAGAATAGATCTAACACCAATATATATAGTATGCTTGTCTTGTTTACTTGTTGTTGAGGAAGTGATTGATCAATTCAAGCTGAAGTTGGAAATCTCAACGAGGATCTACTTCAACCGTCCGGAATAAGGTACGAGGTTTGATCCTTTAGTGTTAGATATTTGATTTCTATTGCATATTGGAAAGGATTGATTTCTGG
>LPNX010738522.1:533223-555426 GCA_001517045.1 Pseudotsuga menziesii
ATCACTTATATATTATTCATATATTTATCCATTTATGGAGTTTCTATTCTATTTACGCTGGATTTTTTAGTAAGAAACAGTATTTTACTGTTCTAGTGGTATCAAAGGTAGTTATGATTCTGACCCTTTGCCACACCCTCTATTAGACCTTGTCTAATAAACATTTCAAAGTTTCTCTGAATCCAGGTTTTTGACCAAGGTTTTAAAAAAAAGTTCCTTGGCCATTATCCAAAATCTCGTTAAAAAAATATTATTCCGTTGTAGACTTGAAGGAAATCAAAGGTCAAAAAGAAGAAAATGAACGTGCACATGATGAATAGTTTAATAGCTCAGCATTCTAAATACCAAGGCACAAAAAAAAAGTAAAAAGAAAAGAATAAACAAATAAAAGAAAAAAAAGGAGGGGAAAAGGAAAAACAAAAAAATAGGACCTTGTCCTAAAAGAAAAGAAAAGAAAAAGGTAAAAATAAAACCACACGTGGTTTCTGAATGAATGGGTTTGGTTTTATTCTCCAACAACAAACAAAAAAATGAGATTTGAACCTAGGTAGGGAAAGAAACACTCATTCCTCCCAACCACCCAATCTACACCATTTTATAAAACTTAAGGGGAAAAAAATCTAAAAGTGCATAATAATTGCGACTAAGAAGAAAGTGAGATTTGAACTTAGGTGGGGAAGGTAACAATCATTCCTCTCAACCACCCAATCTACAAGAAGTCTTTAGGGGAAGAAACTAATTGTTGAAAAGTATAGTATACTATACACGATAAAATATGTCTTTATTTGATATATCTTGGGATAAGAAGCATAATAAAATGAGATCTCATGACGAAAAACAAGGAAGATTTCCAAGCACTTTAAAAACTTATGTTTCAATGTTACTCCAAATAAAAGGAACAGTTAGAGGGAAAGACATTGCTATTTCTATTTCCCGACGAACACAATAATTATATTAGTCATGAATTTTCTAATGAGTTAGAGATTTCGAGGACAAATATAAGTGAAAGGTTAGACTTTTGGAATAATAAAGAATACGCAATAAGCGTTTTACAATGGAACATTGGAGATTATACCACCGTTTCACAATTTATAGTTAAATCCTTGTGGAGTAATAATGGTGACCTAGTTTTGGGATTACTGTGGCTAATAACATTGGGGAATTTTATCTTAAATGCTGAAAAACGTTTCTGACATTCCCCTACAAAAAGAAAAAATCACATTGTCGGACATTAACATGAAGACATAATTAGAGGTCACATCATCTGAAGACTTCAAAGAAATATCAAAGATGTTGTCGCAGGGGAATGGGAAATCAATACAAACAATACAAACGATTTCAACAAGGTTTTTACAGGTAAAAAAGAAGAGATATCTCGTCTAAGAGATCATAACCAGAAATTACTTCTACAAATCAAGAAGGCAAATGATAAGTTTCAACGCAATCAACAGTTAGAAGAGGAAAATCGAGATCTATGAAAGAAACTATTAGAGTTTAAAGACAATGTGAAATTGCAAGAAGAAACGATAAGGAATCTTAAGAATGATAAAGATTTACTCGGAAGCAAGTTGGCGAACATTCAAGAAAGGACATTAAAATCTTTGGGATCAAAAAAAGAAGTTGAGGAAAAGGAAGCAAATACAAATCTAGTCATCAATACAATTAAAAATGAAGTCAATCTAGCATAAGAACAAACAACAAAAACTCCTTATCGACCCCCCAATTATAAATGTATTCTTGACCAATGACAAGGTCAAAATGAACACACACAGAGGAGAGATAACGTCAGATGACCAAGAACATCAAATCAAAATACAAAACAACAAACAAGAAGACCCATCCCACAAAATGATCAAATAAATTCGATAAAAATAGATTTGGGATGGACCACATTAGAGACGATGCGGCAGTTCTTCCGGGGAATTCATAACTCGTATCGCCTAGTTTCATCAAATGTCGCAATGACTAAACACAAAATATCGAGAGATAACAATCAAGAAAAAAATCAAACGCAAGCCATGTCTTCTCTAAGATTTGAGGACAAAGCTTCTCTAAGGTGAAGGCAATGTTATATAAATAAGAATATAACATATTATATTATATATATATCATCAATATTAATACTAATGATTAATTAATTAATTAAATCAAAATACATGCCTCTTAGTAAAGGCATGATGGGATTATATAAGACCCATCATTGTAAATGTAAGTTCATCACTTATCTATTATTCATATATTTATCCATTTATGGAGTTTCTATCCTATTTATGTTGGATTTTTCAGTAAGAAACAATATTTTACTGTTTTAGTTATCTTGGCCATACTAAGAAAACATAAAGAAAGGGCATGCCTGAGGGAGTATACAATAGAGAAGGGATGGATCTTTATGTTGTATGGAGTAAGGTGAAGTGTGTAAAGACTGGGCTAGTTGAAAGGATAAATAAACTCCAATGTTGACATCTTGGTTGATGTTGTGAAGGGTTTAGCAACTTTAAACTCTTGACATTTTGTTCTTCTCACTACTGATCTCATAGCCAATACAGGGGTGGCATTCTGTACCAGAAAAACCTATGGTTAGGAGGAAATTAGTCCCTACATAGTCATATACTCTAGAATGTATTCAAAGGAAAAAGATAAGTTTCTTTCACCCAATCTTTTTATATATATGAAATTTGACATGTGAGCATGTAACCTTGCTATTAGGGTTGTTGTAGGCATATGTGGCAATTGAAATTTATTATACATGTGTTATAGTCCTACCATGACCCGTTACTTTAGAATTTAGTCAATTAATGAATGTGAGAATCTCTTCTATATAAGGTCGAGTTGTTAGTAGAGAACAATTAATGTAAATTGGGTCTCTTTATTAATTAAGGCCCACCAGGAAGTAGGTACTCAAATAATTATTTGACCATGTCAAGTAGTTAGAGTTTTGGATGTTGAGAACCTATTTAAAGAGATAGAATGCAATGGACTATTTTGCCAAGGATTATTGTATTGGATATCTGCTCAAGAGAAGGAATTCCCAATCTTAAGAGGTAAGTGAAATTGCTTCCAGATTCGATTATCATAATACAACTGTTATTTCTACATTATTTATCTTGTCTATTTCCTTTGATAAGTTATTCTACACCATAAGTGTGTGTTTCTAGCATCGTTTATCTATGTATATCTTGTGGTTTCTCTATTTTTTAGGGTTAAGTACACCACACCATGATTGTGGTTGATTTTTCTCATCGCTGTAGCTATTTTATCATGGTTTTAAAGGTATTGAGCTTACATATATATGGAAAAGAGTTTTCTTGAAATGATTCTTTGGTGAAATCTATATTTCTTTTGTCTACCTTACATCCTATCGACATATCGGTGCAAATATTTTCATAGCCTAAAGAATGACTATAACTTGAATGATGATTAAAATATACTATAATGGAAAATATGCAATTCCAATGCTTATAGTTTTTTACATGGAAGGTATCCACACTGCTCTATATCATTTTTCGTCTTCAAATGGTTTGACAAATAGCAATCCATTCCTCATCTAAAAGATTCCTCTTCGGTTTCCTTGATAGAACTAGCAGTCAGTGCCAATATTGGCACATTCTATTTATCCACTTTCCTATGTATTTCTTTGGAAATTGAAGAAAAAACTTCCTACCTAGTTACTATACAATCCAGTTTGCAGACTTGTCTATTGGCCTCTAACCTATAAAAGAAATAAAATATGAAACCATTTTTCATAATAAGGGATGAACCGTATTATTTTTAATAAATAGGTTTCACGACAATATAACTTCTACACTATTTATGTTTTGGTCTCAATTAATTCCATGTCTTGTATAGATGGATTTGATGGGCCACTTCAATTTGAACAAAGTCATTCAAATCATATTGATTCTCATAATTTCATGTGGCTATCATGTATACTCTTTGGTACGTTACTGCCAATATACGACTTACCACTCCAAACTATAATGCCATAGAGTGAAGACAATCGTTGACCTAGGTAGTTGAGTGTCGATTGCACTTTGACATTGAACTCTAAACTCTATAATGAAATTACTTTGATGTTGACATATGAACCTATCATTGGCTCATTATGCGATTATTTTTCTCTCTTGAATTTGCTAATATAGGAGCACCATCCACTAAGAAGGAAATTCAACATTTTATCATGAAATCTATTACCAATTGAGCGTAATTGGATTTGTACGTCCCCACTAGACTCATGCCTTCCATTTAGATTTATTTAGATGTGCCATTGATACTAGGGAGAATCGTGACATGTAAACACATGTGACTTAAATTGTATAGAATTTTACATGGCCCGGTTTTCATAATCCATATCATGTATGTGGGTTGATGTTCAGAAATAGACTATGTTTTTGAGCCAATAGACCTCGTGCTTAGACTTGATTTGAAGATGGATGTGTACTGGGAAGATACAATGAGGATGAAGAACTTGAAGATTTTAGTAGGGTCCATGATATATCTTAGCCTATCTTTCATTACAGATCTGTTGAATTTCATCTTTTTATCATAATTTTTTCCTTGCATAGGAGATTTGATTCTAGATTTATTTGGGTTGGAGAAGAGAAATCATACTTATTGTTTGTGGTAGTTTTAACAAGGTTCAAACTATGATATAACTATAGTAAACCTTGGGAGAATATGTAACTATCTTTTCATAAGTGAGGATACAATGCATGAGTGGAGGTTTAGGAAGATGTCATGCTTTGTGTATATTTTACTTCTCAAAATATCACCATGCTAAATGCTATTGTTGACTATATTTGTACATTGGCAAGTACCTTGTACGACCCAGTGAAGACCTATGGATTATCCCTTTATTCTTGGTAACTAGTAAATTATTAAAAATTCCAAAAATACCATGGAGTGGTAAATTGATGGTTAAGGAACTAGGAGATAGTAGCTCAAGTCCCAAAAAATCGGTGTATTTTTCGATGGAAACTGGCTAAGGATGTGTTTTTCCAAGACTCAAAATAAACTAAAATGATATCTCTGCTCTACACACTTACCATGCTCATATTGAAATACAAACACTAGAATGAAGATAAGTTTAATGCAAGGCATTAAATTTCCAATGCAATGAGCTACATATGAGGCATGGCCGAAAACCATATGTAAGCCTTAGGTTGTTTTTCTAGTGCAAAAAATGAATGCGAGATTACCATACTTTTCTTGGCAGGTTCTAGCAGTCCAGTCTTCATTATGTTGTATATATATATTATGAAAATGATTTTTTGATTTAAGTTGTAGGTTGTGTCCTTGTGAAGTTGTTAAAGTGTCTTAAGCTTATAATATTCCTAGCATGGTGACCGCACATTCTCAAATGGATAAGAAATATTTATTTCTATTATGCGCACCAGCAATGGAAATTTGTAACTTCTGCTATCTTGCAAGATCTGTTGTGATGGTTGTTATTATCCAGTGCTATAGGATTTTTATTAAAATGGTCATATTGCTTTTCTTGTATCTCTTGCATGAACTGGACATTTTAAAAGGAAGAACTGTGATGTCTTATATTTGTATTCTAAACTGCAAACATCCCCATTTGTTTGTTGCGTTATTTTTAATTTTAAACAAAGTTTGTTTTCTTTCTTTCTTTTTTCGGTCACTAAGCCAACCAGTTCGTGCATGGAATTACTATTTTGAAAAACAAATATAGGGGAGAGGTATTTTACAAAGTGATATCGGAGCCAAGGTTGTAGTATTAGTGGCTATATGTGCTCAAGGAATAATTAATGACAAAGATTTATTAATCTAAAAAGGTATTATTGTGGACAGAGAGTAGTGTTCCATCAAGCCTTGCAGGGAAACCATTGTGAGGGAGTAAAACATTGTTGCTATGAAGGACATGCAAAATCCTCAAGCGTATGAAGCATCGATCACGAGTAAAAACAAAATGGAAATAGAATCCAATGGAAGGAAAAACATAGAGACTCCTCCATATATGTTAGAGTTTGTGAAGAGCTTGAAGTAAGAACTTTAGAGTTACAAGGAAAATAATGAAAAATTAACCTAGATCTGGGAAGAACAAAATCAATTAAATGTTTCCCTATTGCAAAACATGACATAAATTCAAAAACTACTGCATCAGGGATATGTTTCCAATAATGTAGGAAAGATACATTCAGGGAAGAGGTCTCAAAGCACCAAAATGAACATATATAGTGATGATACATATACCCCCTCTAAATCATCTGACCAACATACAACTTCCACTAAAGATTCTATGGATAGAATCTCAACATGTTTGTCCCACAAAAAGATAAAGAAAAAGTATTCAAAATATCAGTTGATGGGATAATTCAAAAAGTGAAACCACCTATATTTGATGGTGAGCTGAAATCTGGTCAAGAAGTAGAGGCTTAGCTTCTTGGTGTTCATAAACCTGTTAGGATTAATAATCCTCCCTTTAACCACTTTTGACCACATATCCCATTTACCTAGCTTAGGAGGCCTTCATCACTTCACTAGTGCATGGGGACACACCTAGGGGCCATCTAACACTTATCACACTTTATTGCATGAGTTTAGGAGTCCCAGGGACCAATCCCTATAATTTAGGATCCCAGTTTGAGTGCCAACAACTGTGTCCGATAGTTGACCCTAGTCAGTGTGCAGTTATGCTTTGATTCCAATCACTTAGATCACTCTTAGTCTCTCTAGCGCCAGTTTGCATGATTTAAGGGAGGTAGGGTGAATTTACTCATCGACTCTCTTTAGTTAACTGGTTATGCACTTTTGCAGTGATCTGAAGTTGCATTAGTGAGCTTTAGTGGTGATTTTTCCCACACCGAGTTAGCTCATGAGACAATCCATGTTGGTAGATTCAACTGTCTCTTTAGGCATTCGAATTATCCTATATGTATAACCATTGTATTACACATTATTTACCAAATATGTCGATTAATACTTATTAATGGATGAATATCATTTATTCCAATTATTGGTCTCATGAGTGTTTGATTCTTCAATGATTTATTGTTCTGAGTTACTCAATATGCTTCTCTCTCTTCTACAATTCTTCATTTGAATTCTGTAGGATTGATCCTATGCTTCATTGAATTTTACATTGTATCAGAGCTGATATCAAGGCCAACGACAAAACTCAGAAGCTAATGGGTTCCACATAAATCTTGGAATTATTACTTTTCTTCCTCTGGATTCTATCCAGAGAAGTATATCCAATTCTGATGCACCCAAATAAAGTGCACATGTCGAAGTAAAGAGTGTTTGGTCTAATTTGATTCAAATCAGAGTTTGTTTTGCAGGTACAATTTCAACAACAAAATTTGAAAATTGCAGCCAACTTTGAAGAGGTACCACGACCAATAAATATTATCTTAGAGGGCCTACCATAGATTTTTTGAAAATTCTTTCCGTGATATGAGATGTGTTTTTCATGGAATTCAATTTGAGTCTCTGGTTTGAGAGATATGTTCAGTTTAATATCAAATGTTTGCAAAAACTTGCGTTTGTACCCTCTATTTTGGCTTGATATTTCTCACTCCATAGGATGAGATATGTCAATTTCCTTATATCATTTGAAATATCTATTTGATATCTCAAATGGGTCTTCGACGAAATTTGATTCCGTTGATTGTAGAAGTTGTGATTGAATTAGCAACATGACATCAATCACGTTTTTGAGTTTTTATTTAAGCTTACATACAAGATTTGATTTACATGTACAACTTCTTGGATTCAAAGTTGTTCCTGAATTTGAAGAAGAAAATTGCAAAAACCTCTATTGTACAACTTCAAATATGGATTTTAGATCAATTCCCCTTCTATCACCATTCAATTATGCTAAGTGGAATTTGAAGATGGTTGCATATCTCAAGAGCCATGATCTCCTTGATGTGTATTTTGGAGCTGGTAGAGTATCTTATGAAGAGGAAAATGATTGGTTGAATGACTATGATAGAGCATATGGAAGTATGGGTATGGTAATGTCTCCCTATATGCGTTATCTTGTAGAATTACTTGAGTATCCATTCGAGCTATGGAGAAATCTAGATAGAGCCTTTGGTGTGCAGAAAGAAGTAGATAATACATGGAGTAAATCTAACTCCTCCTTAAGTGTTCTTCCTTCAAATGTCTCGGCCTCAATTCTCTTTGATGATTTTTTTCAAAATGAAGAAGAAACATAATCTTCATCTCAATCAATTCGAATTTGTGAAAGTCTCCTTGTAGTGACTCCTTCTCCTGTTGCTCCAGAAGTTTATGAGTTCTTTGATATCTCATCTTCTCATATAGCTCATCCAGAAGAAGACATTCGAACCTACATTGTTGAAGAAAAACTCTCCTTCCGTCCTACTTAGTTATTCTCTAGTGATTCTTCTATTCTAAATTCTGTGCAAAGTTTGCCAGTGAAAGCTCAAGGAGCAAAAGAGAAATTCGATTCCTCTCTCTCCAATCATGCTGATAGTGTGCATAAAAGTGATATTTTGGAACATATTTTAGGAGTGATCCATTCACCCTCATTGATCTAGTGCTTCCCGCAAATTCCTACCTGATTACTTGCACCAATTCTCAGAGTTTTATTGAAGAAGGAGAAAATAGTGCACCTTCCATCTCAATGGCACATTGGAACCTTTGTTCCTCATTCTTGGCTCTGATATCACCTTATTTGGTTTGAATTTCAAGTTCCAAGACTTTTCATTCATGGTTGTGACTATCCTTATCAATTTTGGTGTGAGAAATCGAGCACCTCAAGTCTCTTTCAAACTTGTTGCATGGGATTCGATGTCAGTTTCTTCTCATAAGTTTGTTGATATGAAATATTGTGATTTTATGGATATTTTGAAAGTGAGATTAGATTATAGAGCTCACACATTCACTCTCCTTGGTCTCATGTCTTCTCCTCACATGATCACATGCTCATCTCCTTGCCATAAATATGGATACCTCTTGCATTCGCTTGGACACTTACTCCTCACACATGGAGCTGATTTTACCTCACATGGTTCAATGTTCAAACCTGCAACATCTCAGTTGCTTGGGTTTACCTCAGATGGTTTGAATTCTCAAGAACTTTTGTTCCCTCATCAATGTATCTCAGTTGCTCTACATGGTCCCATAATCTATTATGCAACTGTCTATGTTCCTGATTCAGCTGAGGAGATTCATGTTCTTCCAAAGAAGAAAATTCCTCCAGGCATAATTATTTAGTTTGGAGAGGTTCACATGTACAGTCCTAGGAAGCTAGTGTACATAGGGACCATCACACTGCATTACTTATCCATAGAGATGCATATTGAAGAAATATTTTCCTGGTTTTTCCTACTTATTTCGAGGGGGGGGGGGTCCCATGAGGTTTTCCCCATATCCTTATTTATTAATCAGTTATTTTTGTTCATCTAGATTGTATGGGTAGCCTTTGGTATCATTTACCAGATCCCAAGATTGTCCAAAGTTAGGATTAAAGGGGGGTGTTAGGATTAATAATCCTCCCTTTGACCACTTTTGACCACATAACCCATTTACCTAGCTTAGGATGTCCTCATCGCTTCACTAGTTCATGGGGGACACACCTATGGGCCGTCTAACACTTACTGCACATGATTGCATGAGTTTAGGAGTCCCAAGGACCAATCCCTATAATTCGGGAGCACACTCTGAGTGCCACTAGGAGTGTCTGATAGCTGACCCTTGTCAGTGTGCAGTTATGCTCTAATTACCATCAGTTAGATCACTCTCAGTCTCTCTAACACTAGTTTGCATGATTTAAGGGAGGTAGGGCGAATTTACTCACCTGCCCTCTTCAATTAACTGGTTGTGCACTGTTTCAGTGATCCAGAGTTGCATTAATGAGCTCTAGCGGTGATTTTTCCCACATTGAGTTAGCTCCTAAGTCAATCCGGGTTGGTAGATTCAACTGCCTCTTTAGGCATTCAAATTTTCCTATATGTATAACCATAATATTATGTATTATTTATTGATATATGTGGATTAATACCGATGAATGGATGAATATCATTTATTCCAATTATTGGCCTCGTGAGTGTTTTATTCTTCAATGAATTATTGATCCGAGTTACTCAATCTGCTCCTCTCTCTTCTACAGTTCTCCATTTCGATTCTACAGGCTTAATGATCCTATGCTTTATTGAATTTTACAAAATACTTAGAGGTACATAACTATTTTGGAAATATGAAATCAAGGGTGGATATATTTAATTTGAATGAAAGAGAAGCCATATGATGGGATCATTTAGGACATGTAAATAAGATCAGTGAAAGGAAAATTCATTCGAAATGATTTAAAAAGTACTTTCAATAGAAGTACATGTTAGGATTATTAATCCTTCCTTGTCCAATTTGGTCATATGTCTAAATCAAGAGTCATGTCTAAATTGGGAGTCCATCCAGTCTATTTTTAATCACCATCACCATTGGGTCCACTTGGCCTAATTGGGGCACATGTTTCAGTTACTAAAGTGTGGGGAACACTAATTGAGGCCTACTGCCACTGATTGCACTTGATTGCATCAGTTTAGGAGCCTCCTAGATCAATCCCTACAATTTAGGAGCCACAGGGAGTGCTGAAACCAAACAAGGTCAGTTTAGTTTAATTGATGACTAGTCAAGCTAAGTTAGGAGTCAGTTACATTCAGTTCTAGTGCTCTACATTCACTTAGCGCTAGGTTTACATGGCTGCACTCAGGAGGGGCACATTTCTCACCTACCATAGTCAGTTAGCCTTAGTCAACACTGAATGTAACACTTGAGTTGTGTTTTAGAACTCCGATGAACTCCGGTTATGGTTTAGACAAGGTCAGTTAACTATTGAGTCCTCCGATAGTGATTTAGACAAGGTCTTAGTTACCTATAGTCAAGTAGAGTCTAATCAATTCGAATTTCCTCATGTGGATTCGAATTGCATGTGGCTATTAAAGCAATTGTACTTCATTGTAATTATGATCTAATTACCTTTTTGATTAATGAAAGCATTCACATCTGCAAGCCATTTTTGCATTGTTTCATTCTTCAAATGCTGAGTAAATTGTGTGATCTATCTTGTGAGTTGTGTGTTTGTCCATAGATCTATGTGCTCAATTTAATATGGTATCAGAGCCTCGGTGGAAAAGATACCTCTCCTCCTCAGATCTCCAGCTAGATCATTTTTTTTGAGCAAAATTGTTCCTTCCAGTACTGCACCAGAAGCGGAGAATTTACCACTTAATATCCCAAGTTAGGAAATTCTTGATCAAGCTTTCTTGATCATCTATGCTGGGTGTGAAGGAAATTCCAGAAGTGCAGACTGCCAACCTTAATTTGTATGTTTGATTGTGTGACAGGTTATCATCTCTTCTTATAGCATTCGCTACAAGCAACCCTTTCTTCTCACTGCATTCGCTACAGCAGCTTAGTCCTTCTTACTGCATTCAAAATGGTTCATCCAATAGAGCCTCTCAGTCCCTTCAACTATCACTAGTGGAAGGAAGACATGGTGGTAATGCTCCGCACCAAGCAGCTCTTCAGACTCATAGAAGAAACAGAGGTAGTGCCAGCTTTAGATAATGAAAAAGAAAAGTACTTGAACAAGATTGATGAAGCCTATGGACACTTGTTCTCCTTAATTTCTAGAGATCTTCGATTCCACATCCAAGGATTGAAGTCTCCCAAGGAGATTTGGGACAATATTGCCTCCTTATTTGATAAGTAGGATGAGATGAGGATCCATCAGCTAGAAAATGATCTGATCACTCTTAATCCATCCAACTTTGAATCACTGAATGAATTCTTCACAAAGTTCAAGAACTTGATATATCAGTTGAAGCAATGCAAAGTGGAGAAGGATGAAGATCAGCTCATTCTTGCCATTCTCACAAAGCTCAATGCAGACTACTCAGTCTTTGTATCCACCTTCCAAACAATAAGGCTCACTACTCCAAATTGGAAGATTCCCACTCTTAATGCCTTTATCCAATCTCTTATTTCTGAGAATGATAAATTGATCCAAATGGGGATCATTCGATCTTCCAAAGATCTAGCTCTGGTTGCAAGAGGAGATAAGGGAGCGAATGAAAAAGGGAAGAAAAGAGATGAGTCCCATGTGAAGAAAGAGTAGTCAAAAGAGCCTTCAGATTCGAAGAGAAGCAAGAAGAATGGAAAAGGCAAGGTCCTCTACTCTTACTGTGGAAGGGGCTTTCATTCAGAAAGCTCTGGTATGAGAAGACAACTTGATGAAATGGCTCTTATTTTGAAGAAACATAAAATTTATGTACTTGCTAGCACAAGGAAGGATGGCTCTGAAGAAGAAGATGAAGAATACCAAAGGAAAGGCCATGCACTGAAGGCTTGCTGCACATCAACACATGTATTCGTCATTGATTCTGGACCTTCCAACCATATGGCTGCATCTAGAGAATCATTCTCTTCTTTTCAGTCCTTTGATGGTCCTAGTATTTAGATGGACAATAACAGTAAAGTCAAAACAAAAGGGAAGGGCTCTGTCAAGCTTAAACATGGAAGGTTCAAAGATGTGCTATTTGTTCCCTCCCTAGCTTCAAACATGTTATCTATCTATCAGATGACCCATACTGGATCTCCAAAGTGAGTGATATTTGGTCCTAACTCAGTGGAGATCACATATATCTCTACTGGGAGCATCATAGCGAAGGGTGTTGCAAATCATGCTTCAAAAGCATATGAGTTCTCACATTTCATGCCTCCTTCAGAACCAATGCACTCTCAACAACCACTTGCAAGGGAAGGTAAAATCATTGCATCTACTTCTTTTGCAGCTTCTACTAGTATTGCAGATCCATCTTTATCAGTTTATGAGATTGAGATTCAAGGTGACTCAGATCTAGATTTAGTCCCTACTTCCAAATTGGAAGCTAGGAATATGACTGGAATCTCACCTGACACTCAGAAAGGAAAGACCCTTGTGCTATGCCATGAAATATTACCTTATTCAGAGAAATGCAATAGACTCCCTATAAGATGTTATATGGCAAGGGCTCAATCTCACTACATTCAGAAGAATGGATATGATCATACACCTCTTCATCTAGCAGGAGACAAAGGTTACATTCCTCCTTCCTTCCATCATCATTTTTGGAGAAGCAGGAGAAGTCTACATGCCAGGCACCAGAATACCTATGCACAACACACCATGCATGCTGCTTCACTACCTCACAAAGATGAATATTGCAGCAACATATTTTCAAGTTTTTCAAACTTGAGAGCTGATTCTACCTGCTTAGATAGAAGGGGGGTTTTTTCCCATGTGGTTTTTCCCCCAGCTCCTTGTATTAAGCAGTTACTTTATTTTACTTGATGTAATGGGTGACCTATGGTCTTATTTACCAGGGCCCATAGATTGTACAAGTTAGCATTCAGGGGGGGTGTTATGATTATTAATCCTTCCTTGTCCAACTTGGTCATATGTCTAAATCAGGAGTCATGTCTAAATCGGGAGTCCATCTAGTCTATTTTCAGTCACTAGCACCATTGAGTCCACTTGGCCTAATTGTGGCACATGTTTCAGTTACTAAAGTGTGGGGAACACTAATTGAGGCCTACTACCACTGATTTCACTTGATTGCATCAGTTTAGGAGCCTCCTAGACCAAT
The DNA here is from genome assembly GCA_001517045.1 of Pseudotsuga menziesii. Classification (NCBI taxonomy): domain Eukaryota; kingdom Viridiplantae; phylum Streptophyta; class Pinopsida; order Pinales; family Pinaceae; genus Pseudotsuga; species Pseudotsuga menziesii. The sequence goes on from LPNX010738522.1 coordinate 546,840, forward strand.
CCCTACAATTTAGGAGCCACTGGGAGTGCCGAAACCAACCAAGGCCAGTTTAGTTCAGTTGATGACTAGTCAAGCTAAGTTAGGAGTCAGTTACATTCAGGTCTAGTCCTCTACATTCAGTTAGCGCTAGGTTTACATGGATGCACTCAGGAGGGGTGCATTTCTCACCTACCACAGTCAGTTAGCCTTAGTCAACACTGAATGTAACACTTGAGTTGTGTTTTAGAACTCCGATGAACTCCGGTTATGGTTTAGACAAGGTCAGTTAACTATTGAGTCCTTCGATAGTGATTTAGACAAGGTATTAGTTAGCTACAGTCAAGTAGAGTCTAATCAATTCGAATTTCCTCATGTGGATTCAAATTGCACGTGGATATTAAAGCCATTGTACTTCATTGTAATTATTATCTAATTACCTTTTTGATTAATGAAAGCATTCACAGCTGCAAGCCATTTTTGCACCGTTTCATTCTGCAATTGCTGAGTAAATTGTGTGATCTGTCTTGTGAGTTGTGTGTTTTTCCACAGATCTATGTGCTCAATTTAATAGTACCTTTCAAAAAAGTATTATGATAACAAGATCAGGGAATTTCATGATTTGAGGTTGGGAAAAACAACTATGGATGAGCATGTGAAATACTTTTTGGAGTTGCTCCGATATGTTAAGTATATTAGAAACGAAAAGGAAAAAATTCAAAGCTTTCAAAGTGGGATACCTCACTCTTATAAGGATGGGATTGAATTTTATGGGGCTAAAAACCTAATGCAGCAATTAGAAAGGATAATTATTGATATTAGCAATACAAGAGCTAACCAGAATTCAACAGGGCATGGAAGGAAAATAAGAGGAAAATAAATGGACATAGGGAAAATGTATTCAAACCTTCTCCATACATAAATCAAGAAAGAGGTTTTCAGCCAAGTAACCCCACCCACAACATAAAAAAACCAATAGAATAATGGGGAAGAGGCCAAGAGACCCAATGAAATGTTGGGGACGTGGAGAAGACCATTTGCTTTAGAATCGTCCCCATAGACAAGAAGAAAAGAGGGTTGTCCACAGTACCCAAGAAGCTACTATGTTAATGATGACACAAGCACCATTCCTATAATTCACATAGCTCTGGAAGATCCACATGCATACCACGAGGCATCTATGGTGGAAGTTGAAGGTGACATTATTCAATAGTATATTTATATTTTTATTGATTCAAGATCTAGTCATACGTATGTCACACCTATTTTTTTTGACTCACATGTTCTTTTAAAAAGAAATCATAACAAATCATGGTTAGTGTAGTTGGAAACATGAACAAAAATAAAAGTAAGTGAGTTGGAGAAGGCTTGTCCACTGGAAATGAATGGATTGATTACATGGGCCAATTTGAACTTCTTTCCACTAGGATGATATCATGTCTTGATTGATATGGATTGGTTGGAAGCACATAAGGTCAAATTAGACCACTTCATCAAAACCTGTGTCTATTTAGATGAAGATGACAATCCCAGAATAGTAAAAGGAATTCCAAAGTCCATTTCCATATTACAAGTTTCAACCAGAAAATTGAAGAAGAGTTTCATGAAAGGTTGTTATTTGTATGCAGTTCAGGTGTTGGGTTCAACAAAAAGCAAGGGATAAAAGTTGGAAGGCTATCCAATATTACAAGAGTTTAGAGATGTGTTTCTTGATGAGATACATGGTCCTCACAAGAGGGATACTGACTTTTCCATTGATCTAATGCTTGGAGTTGCATCGGTATCTAAACATCCTTACATAATGTACTCCTAAATTAATGGAGTTGAAGATGAAGCTGCAAAAACTATTGGAGAAAGGATATATAGTGTTTGACCTTGGGAAGCATTGATTTTGTTTATGAAGAAGAAAAATGGAACTCTTAGCTTGTATATAAATCACAAAAAACTGAACAAGGTTACCATGAATAACAAATACCCACCACCTCAGATTGATGACTTGTTTGATGAGGTAAGGGGGGAAAAGGTGTTTTCCAAGATTGAATTGATATTAGGATATCATAAATTCATAATAAAAGGTGAAGACACTGGAAAATAATATTCAAGACAAGGTATGCCCACTATGAGTTTGTGGTGGTATCATTAGGTCTTACCAATGCACAAATCATGTTCATGTGCCTTTTGAACGATGTTTTTAGTAAGTATTTGGACAAAATCGTACTTGTTGTCATTAGTGACATACTTCTTTACTATAAAACTAAAGAAAAATATTAGGAGCATCTTAGAATGGTTTTTTCAGATATGAAGAGAGCACCAACTATATGCAAATATTAGCAAGTGTGATTTCTATCAAAATCATATTCATTACTTTTGTCACATCATCTCAAAAGAAGGAATAATTGTAGATATAGAGAAGATTGAGGCCATAATGAGGTGGCCTAGTCCTAAAAATGTGATTGATGTGAAATCCTTTATGGGCCTTGTAGGTACATGGATTCTCCAAGTTAGGGCATCCAATAACTTAATTGCAAAAGAAATGGGTGAAGTATGTATGGTCAACCAAATGTAAGGAGAGTTTTCAACAATTAAAACATCTACTTACCGGTACTATAGTCTTAAAAATAGTAGACATCGTGAAAGAATTTGTGGTATGAACATATACATGTGGAGAACATGATATGGAACTTGCCACTATAATACATGCATTGAAGATGTGGTGCTATTACTTGATGGGAAAGAGACTTACACTCATGACAAACAATAGTGGGTTGAAACATTTTTTATATCAACTACACTTGAATGCCAAACAAGCTAGGTGGTCAACTTTCTTGAGTAAATTTTACTTTGAAATAAACCACACCCTAGGGAAAGAGGATAAAGTAGTAGGCGCACTCAACATAAGCATGCAAGTGATACACATGATAGCTAACAACATCTGTAAATCTGATAAAAATGTCATAGTGAAAGAATCTCTTACAAATGACGTAATTTCATCGAAGTAAGAAATGATTTGCAACAAGAACAACTTGAACAAAAGTATGCAAGATATCAAATGACTAAATATATATTGTTGATATATATCCAAAGTTAGTAGAGCTAAGAGCACTCATCATGGAAGAGATGCACATGAAACCATATTTAGGGTATCCATGCTACCAAAATATGTTTTATGTCGTAAGAAAATAATACTTTTGGCATGGGATGAAGGGAGATGTAGTAGAATACATTGCAAAGTGCCTTGAATCCTAGCAAGTAAAAGAAGAACACCAACATCCAACTAACTTGTTGCAACCTTTACCACTTCTAGAGTGGAAATAGGAAGTGATTACTATGGATTTTATTACTAGACTTCCCAAAATAGTTAAACAACATGATGCCATTATGGTTGTAGGGTATAAACTAAGTAAGGCTTCCCATTTTATCCCTATCAAATCCACATGCAAGGCAGTGAATATTGCAGAAATTTTTAGATTGCATGGGATGTTGACCACAATCATATCAGACATAGATCCATAGTTTACCTCCAATTTTTGGAAGGGGTAGTTTGAATAGTTGGGTACAAATTTAAACTTTAGTATTGCTTATCATCCTTAGATAGATAGACAAACTGAGATGACTAATCTAATACTTAAGGACACACTTTGCATGTGTGTTATGCACAAACCAACTAAGTGGGAGGAATACCTACATCTCATGGAGTTCGCTTATAACAATGGATATTAGACATCATTAAAAATGAGTCTATTTGAGATTCTTTATGGTAGAGCATGTAATATTCCAATAATATTGGATAATTTGATAAATAGAGTCATTCTTGGGCCTGATATGCTCAAGGAAATGGAACAAGTTGTTGTGAAAATCAAACAAAATATAATATCAACTCAAGGCAAATATAAAAGTTATGTAGATAAGAATATAGTACACAGAGAACTTCTAGTTTGGGACCATGTCTACCTCGAAATTAAACCAAGAAAAATATCTCTAAAACTTGGAAACTATGACAAGCTTGCACCTAGATATTGTGGGTCATTTGAAATCCTATATAGAATAGGGATAGTAACAAATTATATTGCATTTCTTAATAATATTAAAGCACATAATGTCTTTCATGTCCGTTGCTTAAGAAGTACTTCATGATTCTAACCATGTGATCTAGGAGGATATTCGATATTGATCACAATTTAAGTATTCAAATTAAGAACAAAAGCTTGCAGCTGCATAGAGCTCGACGAGAGCTTTCCAATGACGTTTGTTTCACCTCAAACGGACTATGGATGTGAAAGATACCATGTTATGAACTTTCCGTAAAACAAGTGAAATTTGGAAAAAGGGGGTGCCACATGGCACCATTGTAATCGTGAAACGTGGCTTATACGATGCTGACGTGGAACACTCATAGAGTGTCAAGTGGTAGGTTGCAAAACAATTGGACCAGTGTATGAGCGACATGTGGGCATCTAGGTGGCAGGATTGGATGACATGGAAGACAATTGGATCAATCTATTAGTGACATGTGGCACAATAATTGGTTACCAAGTGGTGACTTAGTTGGGCATAGTGCATTTATATTTACCAAAAATTATGGGATCAAGGAGGATCGAATCCCCGGACCTTTGCCTCCTCCAAAGTATCCGCCTGTCCAAGATTCCTGCCAATGTTTCTTAACCATATAGATTACAAGTTTTATTTAAACTTGAATCATGCTCTATTTAGAAAAATGGATGGGACCAAGGGCTAAGACCTAGACCCCATGTGTTATATTTAAACCATGTAACAACCCATCATCAGATCGATGGCTGAACCATACAAACAATTAACACCTCATATCATATGCTGACCAAAAATCACAACAAGAGGAGAGGTTCACGTGTTGGATGACATGGCAGAAAATTGGACCAGTGTATTAGTGACATGTGGCACAATAATTGGCTGCCAAGTGGTGACTTAGTTGGGCATAGTACATTTATATTTACCAAAAATTATGGGATCAAGGAAGATTGAATCCCCGGACCTTCGCCTCCTCCAAAGTATCCGCCTGTCCAAGATTCCTGCCAATGTTTCTTAACCATATAGATTACAAGTTTTATTTAAACTTAAATTGTGCTCTATTCAAAAAAAAGGGACGGGACTGAGGGCTAAGACCTAGACCCCATGTGTTATGTTTAAACCATGTAACAACCCACCATCGGACCAATGGCTGAACCATACAAACAATTAACACCTGGAATATCTATAGAAGATATCTGGAATATCTTTGAATTTAGATTTATAGAATATATTTGTAAAAGTTGTCGATATAAGTACATCACATCTTTTAAAAAAGGAGTTGATATGATTGCATCAAATCTGCCTTATCTAGATTATGTGGAATTGTTTAGTAATTTGTAAATGTGCCATATGATTCACACCGCAATTATGAGATCCATTTTCCTAGTGAAAGAAAGAGATTGCAATGCTTATGTTGCGCGCACAAGTAGATCTTCTTGTGAAATTATATAAATCGATTGCATTTCTAAGTGTTCCAACCTCTGCATATTATAATATTGCTCAACAACATAATATCGGTATATGGACCCTTTTTCCACACAATATCATTAATTTATGTTTAAAAAGGTTGGGAACAAAGGGTTCTATAGTGCCTGTCCACATTAAAAGTTAGTTTAATACCATAATGGGTTGGGTTGTTTCATACCATACACATACTCATTAAAATTAATGATATTGTGTGGAAAAAGGGTCCATATACCGATATTATGTTGGGAACAAAGGGTTCTAGAGTGCCTATCCACATTAAAAGTTAGTTTAATACCATAATGGGTTTGGTTGTTTCATACCATACACATACTCATTAAGTTAAGTTGTCTCCATTTATAAACTAAGTCATAAGTGGTTGAGGTTGTGATTGTTTGAGAGGTGACACACGGATATGAGTGGCCTTTGAATAAGATTGGGCTCCAAGCCATGTTCAACTAACAAAGATTCCATCCAAGAACTCGATCCCAAACCCATATTTGTATAAAGATATTTCTCCATTTTTCAATGTGATGCCATAGGAATTTTGGTCTTGAATATATGTATATCTTGTTGTTGTATATGTATCTTGTTATTTATACAACAACAAGTAATCGAACAACTATATTTGATAATTATTAACACAAACTAAGAACACTAGTATGGTATCATATGTAAGGCCGAATGATTGTTTTTATGTAAGGCTGCCATGCTAATGAATTATATGGTCTTTGACTTTAATAAAATTTGGGTTATGAAATTTTTTTTTCAAAAAAAAACCAAGTTTGGAGAATCAAGTATAAGGAGAAGATTACCAAAATCCATGTGAAATTAATATGCAAAACACCAAAAAACCATGTTTTGCTTGGTCTTTAATGTGTGGAGCCTTGCTCATCGGAAAATGTTTGAAATACTTAGGAATTTTGTTGCCCAGTTGCCCATTATGTGGCAAGAACAACACTCTGAAGCAATTGCTCTAGTTTTTTAAATATTGTTATAAATTAGAGACACATTACACAATAAACAACATCATAATAACACCCGTATTTCATGTGGTAAAACCCCAAAAGGGAAAACATCCACGCAGACAAAGTATTGAAGCTCATTAATGAAGAAGGAGAGATTAGAAGATGGTCTCAACCTCACATACAACTCTCTACATTACGTATCCCAACCATGCACTATATACATCATAAAATTAGTTACATGAGTAAACCGTTGCTGGTTATGCCCGTTATGAGAAACTTCCCGTAAACACCCGTAATGAGAAACCTCCCATAAACACATTACTTTAGTTGTCATTTAACAATCTCCACCTTGACAACAAAATTTACAAATACTTTGCCCAAGACTACTTATCACCTTTTTTTCAAACCAAGAGAAGCTACAAACCAACGTAACTTCTCTAACAATACTGGTTTTGTGAACATATATGCATAATTTTCTTGAGTATGGACCTTTTTCAGATCTACTCCACCTTCACTAATGGCTTGTCTTACAAAATGATATTTTACATCAATATGTTTAGTCTTACCATGATAAACATGATTTGTAGCCAAATGAATAGCACTTTGACTGTCACAGAAGACAGAAACACTGTTTTGTAACCTTCCAATTTCTCTAAGCATACCTCTCAGCCAAATTGCCTCTTTGTAAGCATGTGAGGCAGCAATGTATCCAGCCTTTGTAGTGGACAAAGCAATTGTTTCCTGAAGCTTTAACATCCAACTTATAGCTCCACCTGCAAGAGTAAAGATATAACCTAAAGTAGACCTTCTCTTTTCCAAATCACCTGCGGAATCTGAATCAACAAAACCACATATAGAATCACTGTTATTATTAAATGTGATACAATAGTCACTTGTGTCTCTTAGATACTGAAGCACCCATTTCATTGCATTCCAATGTTCTTTTCTTGGATTTTCCATGTACTTACTAAAAAGACCTACTGCATGTGAAATATCAGGTCTAGTACACACCATTGCATACAATAAACATCCTGCTGTATTGGCATATGGTACACAAGACGTATAATTCTTTTCTCCAACACTACTAGGACATAAACTTGAAGAAATTTTAAAATGGGAAGCCAAAGGAACATTCACAGGATTTACCTTATTCATTTTGAATCTTTCAAGTATTTTCTCAACATACTTCTCCTGTGAAAAAATGAGCTTACCATTTTTTCTGTCTCTGTGTATCTCAATACCCAAGATTTGTTTTGTAGCTCCAGGATCCTTCATATCAAAATTCCTAGCCATTCGAGCCTTCAACCTGTTAATCTCATCCATGCTTTTGCTCACAATGAGCATATCATCAACATACAATACTAAGATAATGAATGTATCATTCAACTTTTTGAAGTATAAACAATGATCATAATCACTTCTAGTATAACCTTGGCTCACCATGAAAGAATCAAACTTCTTGTACCATTGCCTGGGCGACTGTTTTAGGCCATACAATGATTTCTTAATCTTGCAAACTAATCTACCTTTCTGATGCTGTACAAAACCTTATGGTTGTTCCATATAAATCTCCTCATCTAAATCTCCATGTAAGAAAGTTGTTTTAACATCTAGTTTCTCTAACTCCAAATCAAGTAATGCAACTAATGCTAACGCAATACGAATATATACATGCTTACCAACTGGTGAAAAAATCTCATGATAGTCTATACCTTCCATCTGAGAGTACCCTTTTGTGACCAATCTGGCTTTGTATCTTTCAACCTTACCATCAACTCCTTTCTTCAATTTGAAGACCCATTTACATCCAACAATTTTTCTATATTTGGGGAGTTTAACCAATTCCCATGTCCTGATTATCTCCATAGAATCCATTTCTTCTTTCATTGTCACCTTCCACTTAGCATTGTCAATACAATCAATGGCTTCCTCAAAGCAAGAAGGTTCTCCACCATTAGTAAATAAAACAGACAAAACAAAATCAGTATACCTCTTAGGAGGATTTCTTTCCCTTAATGATATTCTTAGTGTAGGTTGCCAATTAGAGAGAATTTGAGGTCAAAAATGGGCCTCCTAAGAGATGTACTACAAAAATATAAGATATATTAAAATATTATGAGTTAGGGGTTTTATGG
>LPNX010738522.1:555720-638812 GCA_001517045.1 Pseudotsuga menziesii
ACGGTGGGGTTTCCACAATTTCTTGAATTTCTTCATCTTCTATGACTTCTCTCTCACCAAAAAATTCTTCTTGTTTCTTTGAGTCATTAGAAGATTGGTTCTCCCACTGAATTAGTTGTTTTGATATTATCTGTTCCTGTTCCACATCAACTCTTACACTTTTGGATTTAATCAGAGAAGATTCATAAAAAATTACATCTCTGCTAATGACAATTTTGTGGGCAGTGGGATCCCACAATCTATATCCTTTCATTACATCATCATAACCAACAAAGATGCACTTCTTTGATCTAGGGTCTAACTTAGAACGCTGATTTTTAGGAGTAACTGCATAAGCTTCACAACTAAAGATTTTCAAATTTGAATAATCACAGGAATGACCAGTCCATACCTCTTCCAGAATTTTACAATCTATTTCCATTGAAGGTGATCGATTTATTAGATAACAAGCAGTAGAAACTACTTCTTCCCACAACTCTTGCCCTAAATTAGCATTACTGAGCATGCTCCTTGCTCTTTCTAGAAGAGTCCTGTTCATGTGTTCTGCAACACCATTTTGCTGAGGAGTGTATACATTTGTTTTGTGTGTGATGATACCTTCATCTTTGCAATATTTTTCAAACTCTAAAGAATTTAATTCACCTCCATTATCTGCCCTTAAACATTTGATTGTCTTGTCAGTTCTTTTTTCCACCATAACTATAAATTGTTTAAATGTATTAAACACATCAGCTTTTCTTTTTAGGACATAGACCCAAACCTTTCTAGAAAAGTCATCTACAAATAATACATAATATTTTTCTCCCCCATAGGAAATGGTAGGAGACGAACCCCACAAATCAGAATGAATGTAGTCCAGAACACCTTTACTAACGTTGACTACCTGCTTTAAATTTTTGTCTACACTGCTTTCCATATATACAATGTTTACAAAACATCAAATTCAGAGTTTTCAAACTTGGAAGGAATTTATGATTCATTAATACCCGAAGTCCCTTTTCACTCATATGACCAAGACGTTGATGCCATAGCTGGGTGGATCCTGAATCTTCTTCAGATACTAATGCAGTACCATTAACTTGAGTTCTTCCAACCAATTTGTAAAGGTTTCCCGTCCTTTGTGCCTTCATGACCACTAAAGCACCCTTGAAAACTTTTAGAGTTCCATCAAAACCTGTAAACTTATGACCACAAGAATCCAATACTCCCAAAAAAATTAAATTTTTCTTTAACTCAGGTACATGTTTAACATCTGTAAGTGTTCTTCTTACTCCATCAAACATCTTAATTTTAACACTTCCAACCCCAATAGTTTTACATGAATGATTGTCTCCTAAAATAACTATTCCATCATTAACTGTTTGATAGGAAGCAAACCATTATTTATGAGGACATATATGGTGTGAAGCACCAAATCTAATAGCCATTCCTCATTATATTCAGAAATATTACAAACATATAGACCTCATCGATCATGCCTGAATTAGAAGACTTAACTGATTTTTCCTTTGACTTGGAGTCATCTTTCTTGGATTCTTGTCTCTTCCAACAGTCCTTCTTGAGATGACCATTTTTGTTACAGTACCAACATTTTAATTTACTCTTTTTTCCCTTCAATTTAGACCTGGAAGTACCTCTTGATTTTTCTCCTTTCTCTTTAGATTGACCTCTAACAACCAAAGCTCCAAGCAAAGAGGTTTCAAGACTAGATTTCATCCTTAATTCCTCAGACAATAATGCACCAACCACATTGTCAAATTATAAAGTATCAGTTGTACTAAGGTTAATGGAAGAAACTAATTGACCCCAAGACTCAAGTAAAGTACATAAGAGATTGATTGCTTTATATTCATCATCAATTTTAACATCCATACTACTCAATTGGAGAATTGGAGTGTTAAAAACATTTAAATGATCTGCAATCTTCGTACCTTCTTTCATTATAATTTCGTATAGCTATTGCTTGAAGTAAATTCTGTTTGTCATTGATTTGGTCATATACAGACTTTCTAATTTGTTCCATAGGCTTTCTGTTGATGTTTCTCCAATAATGTTGAACAACACATCATCCACAAGACATAGACGGATTGTTCTTAGCGCTTTGGCATCTAGATCACCCCTTCATCATCTGTCATGGTGAGAGGTCTCTTTCTTTTTTCGTCTAAAGCTCTCTGTAACCCCTTCTGAACTAATAAATCCAACATCTTTAATTTCCAAAGTTCAAAATTGTTTTTACCATTAAATTTTTCAATCTCAAACTTTGTGCTAGACATTGTTGATTTTTTTTAGTTCCGAACAAAAAATCTCTGCAATATACTCTATAATATAAACAACGTTATATTTTCTCGTACTACCAATAAATAGTCTTGGATTGACTCTTGAAATTTAATATATATATATATATATATATATATATATATAAACTTCCAATAATAATAAAAAATAGCACGGCTTTTATTTTTATCTTTTTGTTGTTTTCTTCACCCGACTCACCTCACGCAAACCTTCAGATTTGCTGGCAGATCTTCCTTCTCACGGTGGGAAACACAAGAAATTATTCTATGCAGCTCATATCCACATGTAGGAGTAATCCACTCTCATTTTTTTATATTCAACAAGTTCAAGTGCTAGCATAGGTCTGCGTCCACCTCCTCCACATTGGTTTCTTCAGTAGAAGACAACCCTCTCCTCCATGCCGATTTCTTCAGTAGACGAGTATACCTGGGATGACAACAACAATCAGTGGGTTCAAGGCTTCATGCACCCGCGCCTCTCCAACAAACATCAAAATGCCAGCAGCATTACCCGACACTCATCCTCAGTGAACATCTGCGTATTCTCGGTGGGTAGAGATAGTCAATACACGGTCCACATCCACCTCACAGCCAACAACGAGTCTTCTCTCAGTGAGCAATAGGAAGCGGTGGTCTTCTTCACTATTTACACCAGAGTCCAGTCTCACAGATGTTTGCTCTCTTTCTCCCTCAATGTCTCTTCACGCGGGCTCTGATACCACTTGTTATAAATCAGAGACACTACACAATGAACGACACCATAATAACACCATCATTTCATGTGGTAAAACCCCAAAAGGGGAAACATCCACGCAGGAAAAGTGTTGAATCTCATTAATGAAGAAGGAGAGATTACGAGATGGTCTCAACCTCACAGACAACTCTCTACATTGCGTATCCCAACCATGCACTATATACTTCATGAAATTAGTTACATGAGTAAACCGTTACCGGTTATGGCCGTTATGAGAAATTTCCCGTAAACACCCGTAATGAGAAACCTCCCATAAACACATTAGTTTAGTTGTAATTTAACAAAAATGCTCTATCAACTTGGGGTTGGGATTTAAAATTTATTATTCCTTACACCTATCCTTTATCACCTTGAAGGTCACCTTACTAAGAGATTTTGTCATTTGGGTTGTGAAATTTCACACGTCAGGACATTGGATAGAGATAATATTTTGTATCATCTTTGGAAAAGTAGAAATGTATGCTTATTCATTAATGCACATGAAGAACACCAATTTTACCTATCAAGATGGGTTTAACAAGTGTGCCTTTTTACTTCTATAGATCTAGGCACAAACACAATAGGTGGAGATGGAAGTATCTTACTTGCACAAGTTGATGGACTATCAGACCTATGAACAAAATGTACCATGAGTAGAGTGTCACCAAAAGATAGCTCTCCTTCCCACTATGCACACTCACAATATTCAAGTTGTCGTCAACTCCAACATAGAGTAGGAAAAGATATAAGAGAGCATCGAGAGAGACAAAGGAGTTGTCCTCCAATGAGAGGCACAAATGTCCCTTAGTGTGACAAATTCCCCATTGTGCCTTTGACCATATCATAACTAGAGCATCCTAAAAAACCCAAGCAAATCAACAATAAATGGGAACCCATAGTGGTTGATCTTTAGCCTATAGTTAAACAATGTGGGTGTTCCCGTGAGGACAAAATCCTTCCTCCTAACACTAGTTCAATTCCCACAATGCATTCATATGTGTACTCACTTTGTCCTAGTGGCCTATATATTATTTGTTTAATGCTTTCTACCTTGGGAATTGTGGCACTTTATGATGCTTTAATGTTGGTGGGCATGTGTGGTTAGCTTTAGTTGGTTATATTTTTTGGCTTTATGTTATATATTGTGGCCATTGTTTAATGACCTTTTCTTTGTAAATTCCATGTATATATATATATATGAATTGTTTTATAAACAAAAAGGTATGTGAGCTTAGTATATCAAAGGATTTATGTTCTAGAGTTGTATAATCAGACCTATGTAGACCGTGCATCGTGAGTAGTGTCACCAAAAGGGCACTTTCCTTCCCACTCTACACTTTCATGATCTTCAAGTAGTCATCAACAACAACATAGAATAGGAAAAATTATAAGAGAGTGTTGAAACATAAAAAGGAGTTGGTCCCAATGAGAGGCCCAAATGTCCCTTGTTGTGACAAATTCCCCATTGTGCCTTTGACCATATCATAACTGGAGCATCCTGAAAAACCTGAGTAGATCAACAATAAATGGGAACCCATAGTGGTTTATCTTGGGATTGTGGTTAAACAATGTGGGTGTTCCCCTAAGGACAATAACCCTCCTCTTGACACTAGTTCAATTCCCAGAATGTATTCATATGTCTCTTCTCTTTGTCATAGTGGCCTATTTATTATTTGTTTAATGTTTTCTACCTTGGGCATTGTAGCACTTTATGATGCTTTAATGTTGGTGGCCATGTGTGGTTAGCTTTAGTTGGTTATATTTTTTTGTCTTTATGTTATATATTATGGCCATTGTTTAATGAGTTTTTCTTTGTAAATTCCATGTGTGTATTTCTTATATATATATATATATATATATATATATATATATATATATATTATAGTAGAAATCTAAATTGTTTTATAAAAAAAATGGTATGGCAGCTTAGTATATCATAGGTTTTGTGTTCTAGAATTGTATAATCGAACCTATGAATATCATGTACCATAAGTAAAGTGTCAACAAAAGGGCACTCTCCTTTTCTCTCTACACACTCAAGATATTCAAGTAGTTGTCAACACAAACACAGAGTAGGAAAAGTTATAAGAGAGCGTTAAGATGAACGAAGGATTTGGACCCTAATGAGAGGCCCAAATGTCCCTTAGTGTGACAAATTCCTTGTTGTTCCTTTGACCATATTATAACTAACGCATCCTAAAAAACACAAGAAAAACAACAATAGATGGGAACCCATAGTGGTTGATCTCGAGCTTGTAGTTAAACAATGAAGGTGTTCCCCTAAAGAAAAAATCACTCCTCCTAACATTAGTTCAATTCCCACAATGTATTCATATGTCTCCTCGCTTTGTCCTAGTAGCCTATTCGTTATTCATTTAATGCTTTTTAGCTTGGGAATTGTAACACTTTATGACACTTTAATGTTTTTTGCCATGAGTGGTTAGTTTTAGATGGTTATATGATTTTCCTTTATGTTACATGTGTGTGTGTGTGTGAACATGTAATATCCCAAATATGGATATTCTACTGATATGGAGTATAATACTGACTCATACACATAATCTTATGCAAAATTATGGAATAATTGTGCATGCAAAAATGCCCTAAAATATAACTGAATTAGGTTTAGGGTTTGCAGAAAGGAATTTAACACTTACCACTAATAACTCGGCTGATAAACCTCTTGAAATAGGTTGCATGCATAAAGTGTTGGATAGATGAAGTATCGGTGCTACCTTCCCGTTGTTGACGCCCAAATACATCGGTGAACACCCCCCAGATTGAAGGTGACATTTTTGGAGGAGGAGAGGTCAGATCCTGCTGAAACTTTGTGGGCTTGTCTGTCTATTGAGGCCGGAGAGATGGACTGGCACATGCAGAGATTTGGCTTCCTCTAAGTTCCCTAGGGAATTGATCTGTGGTTCTGCATCTCCAAGTGAGCAATCTGATGACTGATAGTCACACTATGCCATAGGATATGCTTGCTGAGAAAGAGGAAACTGACATGCAGAGGAAAGACTAGGTAATGTGGTCCCAACAAATCCTTTTGAGGTTCCCAACTATTTTCCAGCTACAAAACGTGGATCTGTCAATAAGTGAGTCTGAGTGTGCTGGATCCCTGGATATTGATGGATATGATGAATGTTGTGGATAAACCTGGATGACCTATCCCAAAGGAGACTAGGGCAAATATCTCACTGTCGAACCCTCGTTAGCTGAACACACCATCTTCAATCCCAACTATCGCGGCTGCATGCTGTGTTGTTGCTCAAAAACTCCAAATCAATCAACAATAATAATAGATACCCTCTTTAGTCCAATAACCCTCTTAAATAGAACCTCATGCGCTTTTAGGTTTTGCATGTCACTTTTAGGGTTTATGCATCACATTTGCATGCATGCAATTCTAATTTGTTGTTGACTTTTAAGCCTAAAGAAATAAGGCTTCTTTTATTTGACTGATGACTTTAACACAGAATGATGGTCTTTTTATGCTCTAAGTATCAAATTCCCTTAGTCAATTCCCTCTCATGCAGTACCCGCTCGAATGTATGGGAATTAAGTAGGTAAGTGGGTGTTTTGGGGTGCTTAATTAGAGGGGGACATTACGGTCCTCCCCACTTGAGATTGCTTGTCCTCAAGCAACTACAAACTAGGATGCTGCAATACCTACTCTCTATCCCAAGTGGCATCCTCCATAGGTAATTCTCTCCATTTTATCAAATACTCTCGAATCACCTTGTTTCGGAGCTTCCTTTCTCATACCTGTAGGATCCTCACATGAATCAGTACCAACAATCCTTCATCATCTAAGGGAGGCAACTTAGTGGATGGAGCAATGTGTTGTCCTAGTGTTTTCTTGAGATTGGACACATGAAACACATTGTGGATCTTGCTTTCCTCTAGAATTTCTAGCTCATAAGCCACTTCTCCAACCTTCCGAATTACTCTGTAAGGACCATAGAAACACAGTTTTATCTTTTCCACTCATTTATTTTTGAGGGAAGATTTCCTCTATGGTTGTAGCTGTAAGTATACCAGATCTCCTACCTCGAAGCTCCTCTCAATCCTATGTCTATCGGCATATAGTTTCTGTTGATCCTGTGCTTCCTGCAAGTTCTCCCTTAGGATTTTATGGACATCCTGACTGTATTGTACCCAATATTTGGCCTTGGTTGCTCTGCTGTCTCCAAAAGATAGATTTGCAAAGCTCAGTTCTTCATAGCCATACAATTCTTTAAAAGGTGTCATCCTCTCTGGAATCAGTACCAATAGTCCTTCATCATCTAAGGGAGCCAACTCAGTGGATGGAGCAATGTGTTGTACTAGTGTTTTCTTGAGATTGGACACATGAAACAAATTGTGAATCTTGATTTCCTTTGCAAGTTTTAGCTCATAAGCCACTTCTCCAACCTTCTGAATTATTCTGTAAGGACCATAGAAGCGAGGTTTTAGCTTTTCCACTCCTTTCTTCTTGAGGGAAGATTTCCTGTATGGTTGTAGCCATAAGTATACCAGATCTCCTACCTCAAAGCTCCTCTCAATCCTATGTCTGTTGGCATATAGTTTCTACTGATTCTGTGCTTCCTGAAAGTTCTCCCTTAGGGCCTTATGGACATACTGATTGTCCTGTACCCAATCTTTGGCCTTGGTTGCTTTGCTATCTCCAAAAGATAGATATGCAAAGCTCAGTGCTTCATAGCCATACAATGCTTTAAAATGTGTCATCCGGATAGACATATGGTAGGTGGGATTGTAGCAGTATTCTCCTAAGTGTAACCATTTAATCCATATCCTCTATTGGCCCAGTACATAATTGCGTAGATACCCTTCAACCCACTTAGTGACAATATCTATCTGTATGTCACTTTGTGGATGATAACCTGTACTGGTAGCGAGTTCTGTCCCTACCAACCTGAATATCTCCTGCCAGAAGGCACTTGTGAATTTACTGTCCCAATCACTGACTATGGTCTTGGGTAGTCCATGTAATCTGAAGACCTCTCTGAAAAATAACTTGTCTACTTGGGCTGCTGAATAATCGAATGAGATAGCAAAGAAATGGGAAAATTTGGTCAACTGATATATTGAACATATAAGCAGTCCCATCCTATACCTTGGGAAACCCTGTAATGAAGTCCATGGAGATAATTTCCCACTTCTGCTCTGGAATCGGTAGTGGCTGAAGTAACCCTGCTGGAAAAATGTGTTCGATCTTGTTTTGCTGATAGATGCCGCATTCCCGAACGTGTTGCATAAATTCCCTCTTGAGGCCCTTCGATGAGAACCTCTCTCAGATCTTCCTATAGGTCTTCAAGAAACCATGATGTCATGGTAATGGAGAGTCATGTGATGCCTATATGATCTTCCTTTTTAAGGTTGATTTTGGGACGAGGTATATCATGCCCTTGTAATAGATGATGTCATCAATAATTCTGTACCTGTCATCTTGAATCTGTCCATCCAATAACTCACAACAAAATTTGTTTTTGGAGTACTCTACTAATAGAAGAGACCTCCAATTTGTGGATATACTCAGGAGAGATAATGAAGCGGGTCTCTTGGATAATGCATTAGCTACTACATTGTTCTTACCCTTCACATACTCTATCTCGAAATCATAGGCCTGCACCTTGCTGACCCATTTCTGTTGGCGCTCATTTAACTCCTTCTGCTCCAAGAAGTACTTGAGGCTGTTATGATTTGTTTTGATTTTGAATTTGCTGCCCACCAGGTACTGTCTAAATTTAGTGAGAGCATGTAAGATGAATAGCATCTCCTTGTCATATATGGAGTAGTGGCACTCATATTTTTTCAGTTTACTGCTCTCGAATGCAATTGGGTGATGGTTTTAAATTAGTACTACCCCTAGCCCTTCCCCTGATGCATCAGATTCTAACTACAAATGGCTGTGAGAAGTTTGGTAGTTCCAAAACTAGGAAAGAACTCTTGATGACTTTCATTTACTCAAAGGTTTTATGTGCTAAATCTGTCCATGTGAAGGTCCCCTTCTTCATGAGATTGATGAGAGGTGTGGCAAATTGGGAGAACCCCTTAACATACCTTCGATAATATGTGCAAAGGCCTAAGAAGCGTTTCAGTTCCGTGACTGTCTTTGGTATGGGCCAATCCCTCATAGCTCGGATTTTATCCATATGAACATGTACCCCTTCTGCACTAATGATGTGCCCTAGATACACTATCTCTTTCATGCCAAATTTACACTTAGACATCTTCATGTAAAGCAAGTGTTCTTCTAGAATAACCAATACCTCGAGCAAGTGTTTCAGATGCTCCTCCCAAGTTTTGCTGTAAAGTAAAATATCATCAAAGAATACTAGAAAATACTTACGTAATTGATCTCTGAAAGTATGGTTCATGCACGACTGGAAGGTGGCTGGAGCATTGGTGAGTCCAAAAGGCATGACCAAGAAATTGTAGTGACCATAGTGGCAACATAAAGCTAGTTTGGAAATGTCTTGATCCTTCACTTGGATCTGGTGGTACCCTGAGTGAAGATCAATCTTTGAAAAGTATTTGGCACCCCACAACTCATCCGTTAGTTCATCAATCCTGGGAATGGGGTACTTGTTTTTGATGGTATTTTTGTTGAGTGCTCTGTAATTGATGCACATTCACAATGTGCCATCCTTCTTCTTAACTAAGACCACTAATGATTGAAAGGGACTAGAACTGGGCCAAATATATCCTAGTTCTAGCAATTCCTTGGTTGTCTTCTCAATCTCATCCTTATATCTTTTGGGATGCTAGTAGGGAGTGGTTATGATTTCCTATGTCCCCTCCTAAAACTCAATGATATGTTCAAATCTCCTGTCTGGCGGTCTACCTGCTGGAAGATTCTGAAACACCTTCCTGTGCTTTTGCAATAAGGCCTGAATATCCGTTGGGCGTTGGGTGTTGTTCTATGCAGGTTTCCTAAAGGTGACTAAACATTATGCTAACCATTCTATGTCATCCTATCTAAGCATGGCCTCCATTATCTGTGAGGATACTGGTTTTGGGGGATAAGTATTCATTCCCCTCAAAACTACCCGTTTCCCATCCGGTCCTTGGATTTCCATTTCCATCGCCCTGTAATCTGTAGTATATTTTCCTATTGAATAAAGCCACTGGGACACCCAATACTACATTCGTATCAGGAACATTCACTACATAAAATGATTTTGTCATGTGGTAATTTCCTAATGTGACATTAGTTTGGGAATCCAGTAGTTGCACTCTATGCTAGTGTTTCCTGCTACGACAACTACAAATCCCTCAAACTTCTCTGTCAAAATGCCCCTATTGGCCACCCATTCTACATCAATGAAATTGTGGGTAACTCCCTCATCAATCAATACTCCCACTTTGTGTCCTTGTACTGCTCCCCTGACCTTCAGAGTATGGAACCTAGGTACTCAAGATAGTGTATAAATAACTCCCTCTGGTGTATCCTCCTGGAGTGACTCCTCCTCTGCTTCCCTCAATTCCTCTGTTGTTTCATGCTCATAGTCCTCCCTTCATTGTCTGAATATACCTCTATGTAGTGGGATTTGGCCTTTCCTAACTACCTGTGTCCTAGAAACCATGGTTCCTGAAAAGTAAAACACAATTTCTTTCAACTCAAGTCTTTCCTTGTGTCATCGTGTAACCAAGTTTTCTTCGGTAAGTCCCGCTGGAAAGGTTTCTTATATTTGCCTCTAACTAGAAAGTTGGTCTTGAGTGGAAACCTTTTCTTCAGGACTGAGTCTTGGAGATCTTTGTCTCAGCTAATGGAATCCTGTAGAGTGGAGGGTTTGTAGGATTTCACCCACCCCTGTAGTGGTTCTGTCAAGGCCTCAGTAAACAACATAACCAGCCTGCTCTCCGATACGTATGTCACCATAACAGCTACCCTCTGGAAGTCTGAGATGAAGGCCTTGGTGCTACCTGTCTACTTGAGTTGAGCCAACTCTCTGAAATGTATCTCCAGATATTTCCTGTCGAACCGCTCCATGAGCTTCTGAGTCAACTCACTATAGGAGCTGATGGTGTTGTGACCCAATGTCACTAATCTGTGGTACCACCACTCATGATCCTCTCCATCTAGGTGGAGTGTATCCAATTTAATGGCATCTATCTCTATCATGGGGTTGATTTAGAAATAGGTATCCAACTTTTGAACCCATGTCCTCGCTGAACCTCTGCGAGCCCCATCAAAGTTTTGGATGGTCAAACTACACAAGGTTTTTTGCAACTCATAATTATCGTTGAATCCCTTGTTGAAATTCTTGGGCTTCTTCCTACTCTTCATGTTGCAAAAATATGAAAAGGACATGGAAGCATGAAAATCATCCCCTAAGTCCCTTGTAAAACCCCGATTTTGACCCCGTTTTAATTAAAATTGTATATGTTGTATATATTGTAATTAATCATGGTGAGGATATAAAGGAAAAATCCCCACCATCGATTTATCGTTTTATGTTTCGGTGATTAAAATCGATGCCGATGGTATTTCGAGCTAGCCAGGCACATTATAATTTCGGACATCATGTAAATATGCAATCTAATTAAAATACCCACAACCAGCTATGTCAACGCAACATTAAAGAGATGGGGGCATGATTTCCTAAGGATAAGGGGGGGATATTCAAACCTTTGAGCCAATGGGGAAAAGCAAAATGTCAAAGGGAGAACACATCAAGTTGTCAACTACCTTTCTTGTCTTATTAATCCAATCATTTTTTACTACCAGAAATTGGTTGGGTTAGTTATTGCACGGGATGGGAAAGGTATGGAGGTCAAAATTCGAATTGGGTAGAGTACCCATTTTTGGAAAAATGTGTTTTGACTTATGAGCCAAGTAAATGCCCAAAATTGCTGCCCATTCCTTCATGCATTCATGTTTCCATATTTCCTCACGTTTTTGGGGAGCTCCTAGATGTTCTTCATCATCCATCCTTCATTCACGATGAGCTCTCATGCAATTGAACTTTCCTGGGTTTTTATCCTTCACGTTTTCAGCTGTTTCCTCATTTTCTCCATGCCAAGAACTTCATTTTTTGGTTGCTGAGTGAATGGCCAGTAAGGATTCACGATTTTTTGTTTTATTGTAGTTGTTTTTGCTCATGCAATGCCCAAAATCGTTGTTGAGTTCGAATTGCTCACCCAAGGGTCGATTTCTCCATTTTACCAATACGTTTTTGGTCGAAAAACGTTTTTTTTCAAAAACCCAGAACTTGCATTTTTCCATGGGTGCATCCTCTATTTTGGTATGAACTGGGTTAGAGTAGAATTGGGTCTGAATTAGCTTGATAAACCTAGTGTAGAAGGGAACCTCACAGACAGATCAAGAGGGACTGGTTTTCTTCTTTGCACACCCTGAAGAGCACTGGAAGGGAAGGCATAGACCGAGGGGCTGCGTAGTAGAGAAGGGGATGCTTCCTTGTGTTGGGCATGTAGAAGTTTTAGAAGCCAAGCCAGATCTGGTGTAGGTGTCCATAGCTCTATGGTTGAGCTCACTAGATTTGAAGTTCAACCTTTCCAGCTCCTTAGCAGCCTGATAAACCCAAATTTAGTTTTGGCTTGGCTGAATTTTGTTATGTCTTTGGCTATGTGTGAGCTTGTTGTAGTTCCCTTATTCCTGGTGGGAATCATGCCCAGCTCAGGGGTGGCACTGATGCTGATAGAGTGACTGCAATGACGTAGTTGGTTTCGGGAAAAAACTTCTTTTAAGATAAGTATTCTTGTGTATTTTATCTCCGCAATTGCATTTGTTTATGAATTAATATGAACATGTTGAATGCTTAAATAAATGTAATGGCTTCCACTATATTTGCAGTTGTTATGCATCTATACATGTTGTTAGTTCAATGCAATTCTATATTATGTCATGGGGCTATATTGTCCATATTTTTTAGCAGTAATGTCACGTCCTCTCTCTGGTAGAGGGGTGGGGACGTGACATCCATGTATTCCTGCAAATAGGCCCCAAAGGGTTCACTAGGATCTACCTACATGATTGGACCTGCTACTGCATCTGCCAAGAAGTGAGGCATAGTAGGCCTGCTGGAAGGTATGTTATATATGTAGGGTGTGTTCTGCATATTGGTGTATACATGCTTCCCACTACTGCTTGTAGACCCTCTATCTACCGGTGAGAGAGGTGTACTACTATTACCTGGTTCTGGTTTCACCGATAATATGTTGATTGCATTAAGTATGTCCTTTTTCCCTTTGGTTAGGTCTTGCAATGCGCTTACTAGGTTGCAAAACTCCATCCTGTCCTCATATTCTCCCATTCCTTTGCCTCTGTCAGAGTGTATACCTGTTAAGTCCGTGTCTAAGTTGGTATCTTCTAGTTTGATATCCTCGAATGTCTCCGTGTACCTAATCTTCCTTCTCCTACAGGTTACAAAAGTGTCCTCTTTTGTATTCATCTACTTCTCATGCTCAAGCCTATAGCTGGCAAGGAACATGCTCTGATACCACTGTAATATCCAAAATATGGATATTCTATTGATACTGAGTATAATAGTGACTCATACACAAAATCTTAAGCAAAATTACGGAATGACTGTGCATGCAAAAATGCCCTAAAATATAGCTGAATTAGGGTTAGGGTTTGTAGAAAGGAATTTAACACTTACCACTGATAACTTGGCTGATAACCCTCCTGAGATAGGATGCATGCATAAAGTGCCGAAT
The DNA here is from genome assembly GCA_001517045.1 of Pseudotsuga menziesii. Classification (NCBI taxonomy): domain Eukaryota; kingdom Viridiplantae; phylum Streptophyta; class Pinopsida; order Pinales; family Pinaceae; genus Pseudotsuga; species Pseudotsuga menziesii. The sequence goes on from LPNX010738522.1 coordinate 569,434, forward strand.
AGATGAAGTATCACTGCTACCTTCCTGTTGTTGATGCCTAGCTACAACGGTGAGCACCCCCCACACTGAAGGTGGCATTTTTGGAGGAGGAGAGGTCGGATATTGCGGAAGCTTTGTGGGATTATTTGTCTATTGAGGCTAGAGAGATGGACTGGAACATGCAGAGGTTTGGCTGCTTCTAAGTTCCCTAGCGAATTGATTTTTGGTTCTGCTGCTCACACTCCCAAGCTCTCTGTTTGTTGATAACTACTTCAGGTGAGAAATATGATGAATGATAGTCACACTATGTCGTAGGATAGGCTTGCTAAGAAAGAGGAAGCTGACATGCGGAGGAAAGACTGGGTAGTGTGGTCCCAACGAATCTTTCTGAGATTCCCAACTATTTTTCAGCTACAAAACGTGGATCTACCAATAAGTCTTATAATTGTGGTGGATCCTTGGATACTGATGGATATGATGAATGTTGTGGATAAACCTGGATGATCTATCTCAAAGGAGACTAGGGAAAATATCTCACTATCGAACCCTCGTTAGCTGAAGACTTTGTCTTCAACCCCAACTGTTGCAGCTGCACACTGTGCTGCTGCTCAAAAACTCCAAATCATCCAACAATAATAATAGATACCCTCTTTAGTCTAATAACCCTCTTAAATAGAACCTCATGCACATTTAGGGTTTTCATGTCACTTTTAGGGTTTATGCTTCGCATTTGCATGCATGCAATTCTAATTTGATGTTGACTTTTAAGACTAAAGAAATAAATCTTCTTTTATCTGACTACTGAATTTAACACTTAATGATGGTCCTGTTCTGCTCTAAGTATCAAATTCCCACTCGAACCTATGGGAATTAAGTAGGTAAGAGGGTGTTTTGGGGTGCTTAATTACAGGGGTACATTACAGTCCTCCCCACTTGAGATTGCTTGTCCTCAAGCTACTGCAAACTAGGATGCTGCAATACTTGCTATCTCTCCCAAGTGGCATCCTCCATAGGTAATTATCTCCATTTTACCAAATACTCTCGAATCACCTTGTTTCGGAGCTTCCTTTCTCGTACCTGTAGGATCCTCACAGGAATCAGTACCAACAATCCTTCATCATCTAAGGGAGGCAACTCAGTGGATGGAGCAATGTGTTGTCCTAGTGTTTTCTTGAGATTGGACACATGAAACACATTGTGGATCTTGCTTTCCTCTAGAATTTCTAGCTCATAAGCCACTTCTCCAACCTTCCGAATTACTCTGTAAGGACCATAGAAGCACGGTTTTATCTTTTCCACTCCTTTCTTTTTGAGGGAAGATTTCCTCTATGGTTGTAGCTATAAGTATACCAGATCTCTTACCTCGAAGCTCCTCTCAATCCTATGTCTGTCGGCATATAGTTTCTGTTGATCCTGTGCTTCCTGCAAGTTCTCCCTTAGGACCTTATGGACATCCTGACTGTATTGTACCCAATATTTGGCCTTGGTTGCTCTGCTGTCTCCAAAAGATAGATCTGCGAAGCTCAGTGCTTCATAGCCATACAATTCTTTAAAAGGTGTCATCCTGATAGACATATGGTAGGTGGTATTGTAGCAGTATTCTCCCAAGTGTAACCATTTAGTCCATGTCCTCTATTGGCCCGCTACATAATTGTGCAGATACCATTAAACCCACTTGTTGACAATATCTGTCCGTCCGTTGACTTACGGATGATAACTCGTACTGGTAGCGAGTTCTGTCCCTACCAACCTGAATAGCTCCTGCCAAAAGGAACTGGTGAATTTACTATCCCAATCACTGACAATGATCTTGGGTAGCCCATGTAATCTAAAGACCTCTCTAAAAAATAACTTGGCTACCTAGGCTATCGAATAATTGGATGAGATAGCAAAGAAATGGGAAAATTTGTTCAACCAATCTACCACGACATATAGTAGTCTCGTCCTGTACCTTGTGCAACCCTGTAATGAATTCCATGGAGATACTTTCCCACTTTTGATTTGGAATCGGTAGTGGCTGAAGTAACCCTACCGGATTAATGTGTTTGATCTTGTTCTACTCACAGATGTTGCATTCTCGAATATGCTGCATAACTTCCCTCTTGAGGCCCTTCCATGAGAACCTCTCTCAGATCTGCGTGTAGGTCTTCAAGAAACCATGATGTCCTGATAATGAAGAGTCATGTGATGCCTGTATAATCTTCATTTTTAAGGTTGATTCTGGGATGCAGTATATCCTGCCCTTATAATAGATGATGTCATCAATAATTCTATACGTGTCATCCTGAATCTGTCCATCCAATAACTCACAATAAAATTTTGTTTTTGGGATTACTTTATAAGAGAAGAGACCTCCAATCTGTGGATATACTCATGAGAGATAATGAAGCGGGTTGCCTAGATAATGCATCAATTACTACATTGTTCTTATCCTTCACATACTCTATCTCGAAATCATAGGCCTGCACCTTGCTGACTGATTTCTGTTGTCTCTCATTTAACTCCTTCTGCTCTAAGAAGTACTTGAGGTTGTTATGATCTGTTTTGATTATGAATTTGCTGCCCACTAGGTACTGTTTGAATTTAGTGAGAGCATGTAAGATGACTAGCATCTCATTTTCATATATGGAGTAGTGGAGCTCATATTTTTTCAGTTTACTGCTCTCGAATGAACTTGGGTGATGGTTTTGCATCATTACTGCCCCTAGCCCTTCCCCTGATGCATCACATTCTACTACAAATGGATGTGAGAAGTCTAGTAGTGCCAAAACCAGGCAAGAACTTGTGATGAATTTCATTTCATCAAAGGTTTTCTGTGCTAAATATGTTCATGTGAAGGCCCCCTTCTTCATGAGACCGGTGAGAGGTACGGTGAATTGGGAGAACCCATTAACATACCTTCGATAATATGTGCAAAGGCCTAAGAATCCTTTCAGTTCTATGGCTGTATTTGGCATGGGTCAATCCCTGATAGCTCATATTTTCTCCATATGAACAAGTACCTCGTCTGCAATGATGATGTGCCCTAGATACACCATCTCTTTCATGCCAAATTCACACTTAGACATCTTCACGTAAAGCGAGTGTTCTTCTATAATTCCCAATACCTCGTCTAAGTGTTTCAAATGCTCCTCCCAAGTTTTGCTGTAAATTAAAATATCATCAAAGAATACTAGCAAATACTTACGTAACTGAGCTCTGAAAGTATGGTTCATGCACGATTGGAAGGTATCTGGAGCATTGGTGAGTCCAAAAGGCATCACCAAGAACTTGTAGTGACCATATTGGCAATGAAAAGTTGTTTTGAAAATGTCTTGATCCCTCACTCAGATATGGTGGTACCCTGAGCGAAGATCAATCTTTGAAAAGTATTTGGCACCCTGTAGCTAGTCCATTAGTTCATCAATCCTGGGAATGGGATACCTATTTCTTATGGTATTTTTGTTGAGTGCTCTGTAATTGATGCACATTCGCAATGTGCCATCCTTCTTCTTAACTAAGACCACTAATGATGCAAAGGGACTAGAACTGGGATGAATATATCCTAGTTCTAGTAATTCCTTGATAGTCTTCTCTATCTCATCCTTGTATATTTTGGGATGCCGGTAGGGAGTGGTGATGACTGCCTGTATCCCCTCCTATAGCTCAATGATATGTTCAAATCTCCTATCCAGAGGTCTACCCACTGGAAGATCCTAAAACAACTTCTCGTGCTTTTACAATAAGGCCTGAATATCTGTTGGGTGTTGGGTATTGTTCTCTAGAGGTTTCCTAAAGGTGACTAAACATTTTGGTAACCATTCTATGTCACCATGTCTGAGCATGACCTCCATTCTCTGTGAGGATACTGGTTTTGGGTGATAAGTATTCATTCCCCTGAAAACTACCCATTTCCCATCCGGTCCCTAGAATTCCATTTCCATCGCCCTGTAATCTATAGTATATTTTCCTATTGAATAAATCCATTGGACGCCTAAGACTACATTTGTATCACCCACATTCACTACATAAAATGATTATGTCATGTGGTATTTGCCTAATGTGACATTAGTTTGGGAATCCAGTAGTTGCACTCCATGCTGGTGTTTCCTGCTACGGCTACTACAAATCCCTTAAAATTTTCTATCAAAATACCCCTCTTGGCCACCCATGCTGCATCAATTAAATTGTGGGTTGCTCCACCATCAATCAATACTCCCACTCTGTGGCCCTGTACTACTCCCCTGACCCTGAGAGTATGGAACCTAGGTACTCCAGATAGTGTATAAATAACTCCCTTTGGTGTATCCTCCTGGAGTGACCACTCCTCTGCTGCCCACAATTCCTCTATTGTTTCATGCTCATAGTCCTCCCTTCACTGTCTGAATATACCTCTATGCAGTGGGATTTGGCATTTCCTAAGCACTCGTCTCCTAGAACCCATGGTTCCTGACAAGTAAAACACAATTTCTTCCGTCTCAAGTCTTTCCTTGTGTCATCGTCTAACCAAGTTTTCTTTGGTAAGTCATGCTGGAAAGGTTTCTTATCTTTGTCTCTAATTGGAAAGTTGGTATTGAGTGGAAACCTGTTCTTCAAGACTAATTCTTGGAGATCTTTGTCTCGACTGATGGCATCCTGTAGAGTGGAGGGTTTGTAGGCTTTCACCCACCCCCGTAGTGGTTCTATCAAGGCCTCAATAAAAATAATAATTGGTCTACTCTCTGATACATTTGTCACCATAACAACTACCCTCTGGAACTCTGAGATAAAGGCCTCGATGCTACCTGTTTGCTTGAGTTGGGCCAACTCTCTGAAATGTATCTTCGAATATTTCATGTCGAACTGATCCATGAGCTTTTGAGTGAACTCACTATAGGATCTGATGGTGTTGTGACCCAATGTCACTAATCCATGGTACCACCACTCATGAGCCTCTCCGTCCAGGTGGAGTGTAGCCAATTTAATGGCATCTATCTCTGTCATGGGGTTGAGTTGGAAATAGGTATCCAACTTCTGAACCCATGTCCTAGTTGAACCTCCATGAGCCCCATCAAATTTTGGGATGGTCAACCTACCCAAGGTTTTCTGCAACTCATAATTATGATTGAATCCGTTGTTGAAATTCATGGCCCTGTTCCTACTCTTCATGCTGCAAAAATCCGAAAAGACACGGCTACATGAAACTCATCCCCTAAGTCCCTTGTAACACCTCGATTTTGACCCCATTTGCATTAAAATGTATATGATGTATATATTGTAATTAATCATGGTGAGGAGCTAAAGGCAAAAGCCCCACCATCGATTTAGCGTTTTATGTTTCGGCGATTAAAATCGATGCCGATTGTATTTCGTGATAGCCAAGCACATTATAATTTTGGACATCATGTAAATATGCAATCTAATTAAAATACCCACAACCTGCTATCTCAATGCAACATTAAAGAGATGGGGGCATGATTTCCTAAGGATAAGGGGGGGGGTATTCAAGTCTTTGAGCANAGTCTTTGAGCAATGGAGAAAAGCCAAATGTCAAAGGGAGAACCCATCAAGCTGTCAACTACCTTTCTTGTCTTATTCACCCAATCATTTATTATTGCCAGAATTTGGTTGGGTTCATTATTGCATGGGATGGGAAAGGTATGGAGGTCAAAATTCGAATTGGGTAGAGTACCCTTTTTTGGAAAAATGTGTTTTGACTCATGAGCCAAGTAAATGCCCAAAATTGTTGCCCATTCCTTCATGCATTCATGTTTCCATCTGTCCTCGCATTTTTGGGGAGCTCTTGGACATTTTTCATCATCCATCCTTCATTCACAATGAGCTCTCACGCAAATAAACTTTCCTGGGGATTTATTCTTCACGTTTTTAGCCGTTTCCTCATTTTCTCCATGCCAGGAAATTTGTTTTTTGGTTGCAAAGTGAACGACCAGTAAGGATTCACGATTTTGGGGTTCATAGCAATCGTTTTTGCTCATGCAATGCCCAGAATCATTATTGAGTTCGATTTTCTCACCCAGGGGTCGATTTCTCCATTTTACCAATACGTTTTTGGTTGAAAAACGTTTTTTTTCAAAAACCTAGAACTTGCATTTTGTTGTGGGTGCATCCTCTCTTTTGGTATGAATTGGTTTGGAGTGGAATTTGGTTTGAATTAGCTTGATAAACCTAGTGTATAAGGGAACCTCACAGACAGATCAAGAGGGGATGGTTTTCTTCTTTGCACACCCTGAAGAGCACTGGAAGGGAAGGCATAGCCCGAGGGACTGCGTAGTAGATATGGGGATGCTTCCTTATGTTGGGCGTGTAGATGTTTTAGAATCCAAGCCAGATCTAGTGTAGGTGTCCATAACTCTATGGTTGAGCTCACTAGCTTAGCAGTTCAACCGTTCCAACTCCTCGGCAGCCTGATAAACCCAAATTTAGTTTTGGCTTGGCTGAATTTTTTTATGTATTTGGCTATGTGTGAGCCTGCTGTAGTTCCATTAGAGGAAATTTAAATTTAAAATGGGCCTTCCAAAAATAATACAAATTCCATGTCATCATGTATTAGCCAATCAAAATGTTTTAAAATTCAAAAAGGGAGCACCTCTTAAACAATTTTTTAATATAAATTTGGGGATAGTTATCATAAAAAAACTACTTTTTTTGTTCGTATTTTCTACATATCTCCGTGTGGTTTTACTCAAATTTCGATCAGGAGAGCTCCTTGGATGTGGAATTAAATTCCGCATCCAATGAGTACCCACTCAACATACTTTTTGATGGGCCTTGCTACCCCAAAAATAAGAAATACCTGAAAAAACATGAAATTCTAGGAGCAAACCTATGCATTATTTTGGGATCCAATCCAAGGGAAAAACCAGGAAGAAAGTAAAGCACTATTTTGGGAGAAAAACTAGATGATAAACTAAGCACTATTTTAGAAGCAAAATTGGATGCTAAAATAGGCACTAAACCTGGAGCTAATCATGGCAACCAAAAGGGAGAGAAATTAGATTCTACACCTAGCCCTAAATCTATCGTTAATCTTGGTTCTAAAGAGGGAGATAAAATAGGTGCTATATCTAGTGCTAAAGAGGGAGCTAAACTAGGCGCTAATCCTGGTGCTAAGGGGGATCTATAATAGGCATTAAATTTGGCATTAAACGTTCAATAGAAATGCCAAGAAAAGTTCCATCATGTGAAATAATGTTTCCTTTTCTTAAAGGATGAGCAAAAATTCACTAAAAATGTGTCTAGATACCAATAATGGACCTAAAAAGGAAGCTAATCACAAGTTTTTGTTGTAGTGTTGTAAGCTCCGAGGAGAATAAGGATCCATGGTATAGAGTTCATACCATAATCTCCTACAGGTTGGAAGCATATTTCCATGTATAACCTAACAAAATTTTCATAGTGAGAGATGGAATTTGTCTGCTTCTCCTATAATATAGGAACGGGTTCTTCAAACAAAATGAATTATTTATGGATTTTAATGAATTCCACATGATTTGTTTCTTATTCTCCAATCCATAATTGATAGTTGGTTTCTTCTTACCTGTATCTCTACAAATACTTAGTTCTCATTTCTTTGTTGTGAATCCAAGAGCATAGTGCTCTCAAATACACATCCCCTACATACGGATTTGGATACAATCTTTGGGGATGAGGTAAGATGTAGTAGTAAATGTATAATTCACTTATTAGGTCATTTTAGTCCACATCTCTTTGAATACAAATCTCCACAAAACCCTTAGGTGTATCTACCATACACGGGAGTCGTTTTTCCAACCCATCGATATATAATTCATGCCATCTTTCTTTTAAAATTAGTGTGTAGAATCTTGGAGGAGGTATAAATTTTATCATTTCTTCAATTACTTCTTCGATTTTGGAGATAGATCCCCCCAAAATATCCAATATTTGTGTTTCATGGGCTAACTACTCACATTTTTCCAATTTATCCTTTAGTTCTTTGTTTTCTTCTTATAGTTTACTCATGTTTTCTATGTGTTAAACCTTCATAATCTAAAGCTTCTCTTGCAACATCTCCAATTTATTCTCAAGGTTTGGTTGTGAGGGTTCACCATTGGTTCCTTCCCTTCCAGGCTTTGTCTATGCCACAAATTTCCATTGCAGAGCTTCCAATTTAGAATTTTCTATCTCATGCATAAGATTATGTAGTTGGATATCCCTATCTTCATGTTTTGGGAAATTCTAGGTTGGATTGGTGGCCCTAGGGTTATTTTCATCAATGTATATTGTGGAGGAAACAAGAGGTACATTTTTTACCTCTTTGGTGGCTTTATATATTTTTTTCATTCTTTTTCTTGTTGGTTGTGTTTTCTTCCCTGAAACTTGGCATAAAACACAACCACCAAAGTTGAGGGACTATTATCAAGGTTCCACAATTTCACCAAAGTGGTTATTACTTCTTCATCCACTTCATCTAATTTACCCATTTTTTGAACCTTCTACTTCTTAGATAAATCCCCTTTTTCTATTTATTTTGTCTTGGTAGAGGTAGTTTGTGAGGCTTCTTTTGCACCAACTAAAATGGTAACTTCATCTATATTGACAAACCGTTCCCATGAAACTTGATGGTTTTGTCTTTCTAGAGAATCACAGGTAATTAATTTGATAAACCCATGGTGAGATAGTCAATAGAGGAAATTTGAGGTCTAAAATCGGTCTCCTAAGGAAAACAATAAAATAATAACATAATATTATAAATTTGAAAGAAGACACAAAAACTACTTTTTTGTTTTCGTATTTTCAACTTATCTCCCTCTGGTTTTACTCAAATTTCTAGAGGGAGCACTCGTTGGATTCATAATTCAATTCTGCATCCAACGAGTACCCACAATGTATACTTTTGATGAATTCGACCCCACTAAAAATGGGAAATACTTTAAAAAACATGCTACTCCTTACCTCCTTGAACCTTCTTTTTCATTTCCTTTAATGTTTGTAGAAGGAAGTATGGAATGCTCAGGTTCTGACTCAGTTTTTTATGAGTAAGATTCTCGAGTTGGTAGAGAAATTTGAAAGGGTAGGAATATACCCTACTTAGATTGCACTAACAAGTGATATATTTCATGATATGTTAAGCTACCTCATCCCATGGTGCAGGTAGTCTCTCTCTTCTAACCCTATTTCTATCTTCTTCCACATTATCATAGATTTTGAAGAATCACCTTTCAACATTATTAGCATGTTGTCTATCATCCTTCTCCCATGTTTTCTCTCTAGGTAATCTTTTTACCATGATTATCATGACCTTGTTGACTTCAATCTATAACCCTTTAATGTTTGTAATATACTCTTGACCTTGGAAATGTTGGGAATTCTTTGCAAATTCTAGAACAATTTTATCATTAAATCCTCTTGGTATTCTAAAGTATTCCATCCATCCTAATTTTTAAAGTTCAATACTTCTTCGGGGTTACTGGATACTTTATAGGGCTCCACATGGTCCCTCTTAATAAACCATGCTATCATTTTGGTCAATTTTTTTTCTAAATTACTGCCCTACTTTGATGACCACTGCATTCATAGACTTAGGGCATACTATAGTAAGGAGAAACTAATGCTTATATTCTTACCTATATCCATTTTTTATACCACTTATCCTTCTGGTGTGAGATCCTCTATCACAACTATCTTGGACTTTTCTTTCCTCGACCCTTCTTAGTGTTCTTCACTGATTTTCATGTAGTGTGCACAAAAAAATAGAGTCTGGGATGATTAAAACCCCCTTTTTAGCACATGATAGTTTGTGCTCATTATTATAATTTTTTTTTAAAATCTCACACTCATGGTAATGTTTTATAGGCTTCTACTATTTTAATCATATTAATCATTGCACAAGCTTCAATTCCCCCGCCCCCATTTTTATGGCTTGAATACCACATCAAGGGAAAATTTGAAATGATTTAAAATTTTGGCCTTTGCATGGTACGATTAATAAAACATGCAAGGTATGGATGTATGGCATACTTGGTAATTATCATGAATGTGATTTGGGAGATGGAAGGTGCTTGTTGTGATTATGTTGTGTTGTCATGTAGAGAACTAAAGAGAGAATTTTTTTCTTAGCATTGAGATTTGAAATGAGATTAAGTAATGAAATGATTTTGCAAGTGGGAAAGGAAATGATAGAGGGTAGGAATGATGGAATTATATGTTGATGAATTGGAATGCTAATGATCTTAATTCTTTCAGTAAGTATATTGAAAATTTCATTGTATTGGTGTACCTGCAAAATCTGAAAAATGGATTAGTTTTTTGGATTATTTTATTCTTTATTACAATTTATGGCTTTCCTCCAAGGAGGGTTTTAGGCAATGAATTATCTAAAATGTATCTAAGAAGTTTTTTTCATTTGAGATTGTGTTGTACTTGTTTTTTTCCTTAAAGTCTAGGGCTTGCCTACAAGGAGGTTTTCATGAGATGAACTGTCCCAAATGCCTTTCGAAAGAGGATTTCACTTGAGAGATTTTTTTGTCTTTTTTTTCTTCTAGCATGATTATGTAGAGAATAGAGCACTTCTTCTCTAAACTAAGGTTATACTCTTATGCTGAATATTTCTTCTGAATTCCCTAACCTTTTGTAGAATTTCAACCTATCTCCATTTACCATAAGTGGTTATTTTCATCATATATTGTTTTGATTTCGGCCAAGCCATTTTCATAGCAAGTGTCTATTTCATATGGCCGCAAACATCTTGTTTGTAGTTTACCCTTGAATTCCTTGAATTAGGAGTCATAGAGAAGTTCCCAAAATCCTTTATGGAATTACTTGATCTTTATAAATTTATCATGTCATTTTCATTCTTTGTTGTTAGATGGATTATGTATGGAATATGACCTCATGTTTATACTCATAAGTCCATTGAGTCAGTTGAACCTATGTTATTTGGCTATTGATTGGTTTGGGTTCAAATCTAATGTTGTTCTCAGTGTTTTATGCTCAAATTCTATTGGGAGCATGACTCTCTTCACATAAACCTGTTCATAGGGAGTAAACCATGTTATAGTATTCCATGTTGTGTTATAGGCCTATACAACTTGAAATGGATTATTTTCCCAATCCTTCTTGTGGATTTGAACTATTTTAATGAGAATATTCTCCAATTCTTGATTAGTCACTTCGACTTTCCCATTAGTTTAGGTTGGTATGCAAATGATTGTCTATGCTTGACTTTGTTTAACGGCATACGTTTTTTAATCAAATTTGATGTAAATTGGGAACCTTGATCAGTAACTAGTACCCTTGATATTCCAAACCTAGATAAAATATTTTGATTTAAGAACTTAGCTACACCTTATTCATAGTTTTGATTTATGTCTATTTAGTCAAGTAATTAGTGTGTATTAGGATGTGATGCTTATTATTTGATGGGGGATTGATGGGTGCCAAAAAATATATACCCAATTTATTAAATGGCACATATCAAAGTTCTGATTATAGAGGCATTTAATATCTTCTATTGGAATTTCCCATCCTTTTACATTCATCACATTGGGAAACATATTGTTCAATATCTTTATGCAGAGTGTGACAATAGTAGTATGTTTGTAAAACTTTGTAGGTTGTACATTTTGTTGCATAGTGGACTCCACAAGTTTCACCATGGAATGCATGCAATATATCATGTACATCACCTTCTATGACACATCTTCTCAATATCTCATCTACTCTTTGTTTGAATAGGCATCCCTTGATCCAAGAATAAGTTGCACTTTTTCTACTTATTTATAGTGCTCTTAATACCTGAAATGTTGATGAAATTTTTCTGAGGCTAAATGGTTTTCCATATCCTCAAACCAAGGGTTGTTGTTTGAGATTGAAAATATATGTTCATATGGAAAGGTATGATCAATAATATCCCGATCTACTGCATGGATTAGTCAAGAGAGGAAATCCGGTACACCATTATGTTTTCTTAGTTGATCAACATTTTAAAAATAAAATTCTTGGAAAATTAGAAACCACCTAATAACTATACCAATAACATTTGGTTTATTTAATAAGTAATGAATGGTTGAGTCGTCAATATGCACTTACACTACATATCCTATGATGTAGCATCAAAACTTGTTGATGGAATAAATCATAGCAAGGAATTCCCTCTCTATGATAGTATAATTTAGCTCAGCTGCAAACAAGTTCTTGTTGATGTAGTATATGAAATAAGGTTCTTTTTCTTCTTGCTATCCAAGTATTAATCCAATTTATTTTATTAAGGAATCTACATGTATGTGAAACAAGAGATTCTAGTTATCCCCTTACAAAATAGGAGATGCCATGATTTTAATCCTTATGCTGTCAAATTTGTTTTCACATTGCTCCATACATACAAATTCTACTTCTTTTTTTAGAAAGGTAAATAACGGTGAATTTATTTTTCTCAAATCTTTAATGATTATTCTAAAGTACCCTAAATAGGCTAAAAAACCTTCTTACATCTTTTTGTTTTTTTGGTGTTGGTAGGTTGAGGATAAATGCAAATTTAAATGAATCAACTTTAATATCTTGAGAGTAAATATGGTGGCCTAGGATTATTGATTCAACCATGTGTTAGATCTCGAGGAAACTCTTCTAGGCTGAGCTCGAAGATGCCTGGTAACTTCAATATTTTTTTAATGGTTTACTTAATGGATCAAGTCAGATGACAAATAAGACCTCACTCACTCAAGACATGCATAAACTCAACCAAATAGACAAGGATTCTAACTATCAATGTTCAGAGGGTTTGTAATAAAGGTGAATAGATGAAGAATTCTCACTATGTTGGTAGATTCACACATAAGGCACTTACATATGAATGGCTAATCATAACAAGGAAAGATACTCGCAATTCCAATTATCCACATAGAGATAGGATGATAGCTATCTTGTATTAGGTAAATAGAATAAACATGAAATAAACATCCAAGCACAAGTATAGAATAGAAAGAAGATGAAGTCTGAACATGTATTGGCAAAATAGCTTGTATTAATTGACAAGAACATGAGAATCTTGAATACAAAAAGTGTCTAAGAGTCTCCGAAGTTGAACCCCTCCTTCTACAGTAATCACAGGATTTATAGAATTTACAAAATTTATTCTAGATCCTGAAAAAACTGGATCGAATTTACTAAAAATAGACAGTCATAAATATTTGCTAAAAAATAGGAAAATATCCCATCTTGATTGTCAATCTCCCTAACTCCAAAAATCTTCCTGATCTTCGAACTCTTTAACAACTGTAGTAGGAACTTAAGCAGAATTTGCACTTGCCATTTGGCATACAAGTCACCCTTTATCAAAGTAGGTAGGATATGTGACCTAATTCACCTCGATGGCACCTTCAAAACTGAAACAGATCCTAAATACTGATGCCATTAATTATTTTCCAACATTATAAATTGTTCAAGAGGTGTTTGGATAAGCAAAAGTCGGTTCTGTGCAAAAAATATTCTTTTTTCCCCCGTTCTTCACTTTCGGTGGTTAGGGAAGCAAACCTCTGAGCCTATAAGCTGCTGAAAGCTCTGTTTTCAGTGGCTAATGAACAACTACAGTGTTTTCCTAAGCCACCAAAAATCCTATTTTAAAATTTTTCCATCACACTTTACCCTAATGCTTTAAGGCTTCAATGCTGACCCTTTGGTGTCTCTGCAACTTGTATAGGGTTTGGGATGGTAGAATCATCACAGGCTACCTCTAGATCAAAAAATCATTGCTACCTCTTCTAGGGTTTCCATCTTCTAGTGTGCTTGAGACTGAGGGCCTAAATTCCTTGTTTACAAATTTGATAGCTTGATTTTCCTATAGAGCCTAGTGTTTTCCTTCCTTAACCTGAGATTAATTTCCTCTAGCTTGGTATACTTCCTTTTCATTTCCTGAATGGATTCATACAATTCAGCATTCCTTTTGGTTAACCTCCCATTGGTTCTTTTTATTTCTCTCCAAAACTTCTAGCTCATACACCTGCCTTAGCAGCTGATTGATTTTCTGGGATCTAGGTTTGCTAGATGAAGCCTCTACCACTGGTTCACCTTGATCGTCCTTTGGTGTAGGTGAGGGAAAATCCTCATGCGAAACTGCAATTTGATCTACTAGGTTAGTTCCCTATTCTTCTTCATCCTCAGAATCAGAGTAAGGTGGGTTGAGGAAATTTTTGTCTTGTGATGAAGCCTCCTCTTTCTTTGTTTTCTCACTGAAGTCCAGGTTCGTTTTGGCCTTCTTAGTCTTAGGAGCTGGAGAGGCTTGATCAAATGGAATTGGAGAGATGGCACTCCTCTTCCTCTTACCACTTCTGGGAGTGGAGGACTTCTTTGAAGAAGACTTCTTTTTTTCCTCTGGCTACAACCCTGTCTCAAATTCATTCCAAAACAGGAAGTATCTCCAGGAAACGTTACTTCTTTGCAGCAGTTCAAGAACAATTAGATTGATCAAGCCATGATGGGATAACCTACCTGTAATCTTGGTTGGATTGACTCTAACTTGATGAGCCATTTTAGTCATGCTTTTGTAGAGGTAAAAAGGCAGGTTCAAGGGGCTCCTACCAGTGAAATGATTCATTAAATTGAAATGGTATATTTTTACCCTATTGTACCTGATCTCACAAGTTATGTAGACCATAATTTCCTTCACCAGGTACTACCATTTTTACTCAAGCCAGGATGTAGGGATGCTCTTCTTCCATATAATGTTTTTGTGCTCGGGTTTCAGTTAAGACTTGAATTCTAAATTCTTTGTGATAGTGGTTTTAAACCATCTTTCCCCAGTCCTTGGGAGCTCTGTCACTTTAGCTATCAGAGCTTCATCCATCTGGTATTCTTCTTTGCCAATAACTGCTTTTGAGCCATCTAAGGTGAGAGCAAAGGCTTCTGCCTGATGAGATCCCTGAATATTTTTGCAAAACCTATAGCAGGATGAGTCCTTGAACAACTGACATACCTATGGGTGTGATTCAAGGTAGCCAATATCACCCAGTTCCTTTCTCAGGGAAGGTCCTCCTCTCTTCATTTCCTGGAATGTTCTTCTACACCTGCAAAACTGAAAATTTGAACCTTGGAGAAGACAATTACAGCATGGGATTTAGGGGAGCTTGTCTCAGTGAGGACACATGCAAGGAATGCAAAATGAATTAAGGAATGGGGGTGCTGATTTTGAGGGATTAACTGGCAATTGCGATTTGAGCAAGGTGACGGTGTATTTTGATGAGACCCGCAAACTAGCCAGTGCAGGGAACATAATCATTCAAAATGGAAACACAATGCTCATGGTGATTAAGTCACAGAACTAGGATAGGTGTAGGGAGGGGAGGGCTTGGTGCTTAGATAGGTTACCTCAATCTCATAATGACCCCTCTTACCAACTCATGACTGACTGCAAATCCTATATTTTTTACGGTTAATGGCTTGATGGTGGAACTTTTCATGTTGATGGTTGTTGAGTGTGATGGATGCACCAACTGTTTTAACTTCATTGCGCTTTCGGTGGCTAAAGTATCCCCAAATTCTATTTTTAAGCTGTTGAAAGCTGGGATTTTTCGGTGGCTAATGAACAATTGAGATGTTCTCCTAAGCCACCGAAAGTTGATCTTCGATTTTTTTATTAGAAAAATAGAGTCGAAAGCTTTTCAGACTTTATTAAACACTCAAAGCTCTCACAATGAATCTCAAAATCTTCAAAAATGTTTCTTGACTTCCTATCACTGCACAAAACAAATTTTCTAATTCTAATTTATTGAAGACTAATTTATTTAGGAGATAACATCTGGCTCCTACTCAGGGATGGAAATGTCCATGTGAGGTTCCAATAACCCCAGACCAAATGCCTTTCTTGAAAATAAATATTAAACCTATCTTCTAGTGTTCCATTGGGCATGGAGTTATTTTGCAAAAACAAAAAAAAATGATATTTTACAATGAAAAGGATTTGAATCCTTAGATGAAATAGAGTTTTAGAAATATCCCATTGACTGGGCCATCAAACATCTCCTCACCTTCGAGAAATTGCAGTTTGAAAGTGTTGTTCTGTTGCACTTAAGTTATCACAAAAGGTCCTATCCATATATAATCAAATTTACCATGATTTCCCTTGTCTTGCTTGACAACATCCCATTTCAGAACCTAGTCTCCAACCTGAAAATTGTCCACCTTTTCCTTCTTGTCAAAAATACTTTTTATCTCCTTTTGGTGAGCTTCTGACTTCTCCACCAAATATTCTCTGACTTGCTACAACTCAACCAAATCAAGCATTCTTCTTACCATGCCATTTGGTTCCTCCTGTTCCTCCTGAAAGAACTTTTCTACTGGTAGAACCAGCTGAATGGGAAAATAGCATCAATACCATAAACCAACTTAAAAGGAGAAGTCCCTATGGATTTTTTGTTGGTCACTCTGTCAGCCCAAGAGCAAATTTTAGTTTAGAATCCCAGCTCTTTTGATTCTTCTCTAATAGTTTTCTGATGATTCTAACTAGGCTCTTATTGGATGACTCAACAAGGCCATTTCCTTGAGGGTAGTAGGAAGTAGAATGCACTAACTGAATGCCCATTGAATCACACATGTTAACCAATGCACTGGCTTTAAAAGCTGGCGCATTATCAATCACTAGCCATTTTGGGTAGTCAAATATGATAAAGGCGTTTTCATATAGAAACTTCATGATGGCTTGGTGAGTGGCGTTCCTTGTGGGGACTGCCTCTATCCACTTGGTGAAATAATCAGTGGCTACTAGGATCCACTTGTGCTGACCACTTGATGAAGGATTAATATCACCTATGAAATCAAGACCCCATTGCTGGAAAGGGCCATTCACTACAATAGGTCTAAGGGGAAAAGACTTGAACTGCTGCTTTCCTATGAATCTTTGGCATTTGTCACAAGCTTTCACAAAGGTACAGACATCAGAGAAAAGAACATGCCAATAGTACCCAGCCCTTAGAATCTTGTGGGCTATAGTCTTCTATTAATGATGGCCTCCACATATGCTTGAATGGAACTGATGCATGACTTGAACTGACTCTTCTTTATATAAACATCTCAGCAAAATACCAGAAGGATCTTTCCAATACAGTAGATTTTTAATTATACAAAATTTAATAGACTTATGCTTAAGAGCCCGTGCTTGAGTCATTCTAAGCTTAGGGGGAACTCCTAAATTTTGCAAAAAATAAATAATACCTGAGTACCACTCACATGAGGAAAAATTCTCAACCACCTGCTGACTTCCATGCTGCTCCTCTGCTGCTACCTCTGTCTGCAAGTTTGCTGAAATTATACCAATGAAATTCATGCCTAGTAGATCACAATTTTCTTCAGCTGTGAGCTTAGCTAGGCCTTGGCCTTTTACTAGCCTGGTGGGATTTACTTCTATGTCAAACTCAATCAGTTTTGCAATCCATTTGGCTCTCTTTCCATCAATGTCAGGTTGGGTTAAGAAATCCTTCACAGAAGTTGAAGGGACATAGGCAAGGACCTTTGCATGTAGAATATAAATCTTGAAAGATTTCAATGACTTAATAAGAGCATAAGCTTGTTTTCGATAGTATCATACTTTAGTTCAACATCCCTCAATGTTTTGTTGAAAAAAGTAATGAGGTGATCAAGACCTTCATCATCTTTCTGTAACAAAACTGCTGCCACTGTGTCATAGGAAGCAAAGGAGAAAATATAGAATCCCTTGGTATAGTCTAGACTAATTAGAGTGGGAGCCTCCATGATAGCCTTCTTGATGGCTTAAAAAGAGTTTCTTGCATTTTTTGTCCATTTGATTTCAGCTTCCTTCCTCAACATAGAATTTATGTGTTTTACTGACTCAGAAAAGTTTGGGATAAACCTCCTGAAAATTTTTATCTTACCAAGGAATGACTGAATATCCTTTTTTTACCTAGGTATGGATAATTTCTGGATTGCTTCGACCCGAACATGATCAATCTTCACTCCTTCTGCCGAAACTATATGACCTAGGAATTTTCCCTCTCTGAGAGAAAATTGAGACTTTTTTAAGTTCAGAGATATCCCAAACTGTCTACATTTCAGAAAAACCCTCCTTAAGTGTGACAAATGTTCTTCATAGCTGTTGGAGTAGACAGTGAGGTCATCAAGGTATATGAGAACAAACTTGTCCTTTAATCCCACAAAGGCTATGTCCATGGCCCTCTGAAAGGTGGCCCCAGCATTCATTAGCCCAAATGGCATCTTGGCATACATGAAGGTACCCCAAGAAGTGGTAAACACAGTTTTTTCTTGATCATCATCATGGTGTACATAAACTTGATTGTAGCCAGAGAAGCCATCTAGGAATGACATGACACTAGCTCTTGAGACTCTTTGCAATAGATGCTCCATCTTGGGTAAGGGATAATTGTCTTTCTTGGAGCATTTATTTAGGTTTCTGAAGTCAACACATAACCTGATCTCACCATTTTTCTTCGTCACTATCACTAAATTTGCAATCCATTTAGAATACCTCACTGGCATTATGATTTTAGCATTAAGGAGATTTTTTATTTCTTTCTCAATCACGGGAAGTAAGAGAGGACTGATAGATATTAGCTTTTGTTTGAAAGGGATGGTGTTCTTTTTCCAGGGGAATCCTATGTTGGATGATATCTGTGTCATAGGTTTTCAGATCACTGTATTCCCAATAAAACATATCAACAAACTCTTTCATAAGACTACACAATTCTAACCTCTGATCAGTAGTCAACTCAGTAGACAAACTTATGAACTTTGTATGAATTTGGCTACCTATATTGTGCTCATGGATAGAGGGGTCTTTCTCCCTTTGCAAAGGTTTAAAGGGGACATCATTATGGTCAAAGAGATCTTCAAGGGGTACTAGACCCCGAGGTATATAATTACTAAGAAACTGAACAATATTTTGTTTACCCATTTTCTCTTTTAATTTAGGCATCTGGGATTCCACATTTAGGTTTTCTTGGTCAATATGCATATCAGAAAATTTATCAATGACCTAGAGAAATTTACTAAGTTCATCATCATTCTCAAATACTTTCTAAAATTTCACATTATCAGGTAGGGATGGCCTATACTTGACTTGAATTTCATAGTTCAATTTAGGAGGCAAAGGAGGAATGAACATACTAGCAGAGACAACAAGAGAATCAACTAGATGGTTCATAGCTCTAGGTATATAGGAAATGTCAAAAAACATGAAAGAGTCCCTAAGTTTCCATACCTCATCTTTGTATTCCTTTAGCTTGACATTATTTGCTTTAAAAGTACTGTTCACCTGCTGTATGATGAGATCTGCATCTCCAAATATCTTCAGGCACATGATTCCCATCTCCTTGGAAGCCTTTACTCCCAATAGCAAAGCCTCATACTTTTCTATATTTTTAGTAATCTTGAAATCAAGTTTATAAGACAAATGAATAGTCTCCTTTGAAGGAGAAATCAAAACTACACCTACACCTACTGAGGCCCCATAAAAAAACATGCTCCAGACAGAGGTGGTTACTTCTTCAGGTAGATGATAGGTGGGCTTTGTAAGCCACATAGGTATTGGCTAGGAATCATCTATTTGCAGAATACATGCGCCACAGTCTGTGTCTACTGCATAGATGGGATGATTTACAGAGTTCTTTTCATTACTAATGATGTAGGCAAGCTGATTTTCTCTGTAGATTCTCTTGGTATCTCCTCCAAACATCAGGATTGTAGCATAAGTAAGATCCATCTGTAGGGTACCACCTAGCCTTTTACTCCATGAACAAGACAAGAGGAGGCCAAACTTAGGTGGGATATCAGCAACTACTATGTCCATCACTATGCTTTTTGAGGGTAGCTAGGAGAGGTTTATGACAAGGTCTTTTATGAGGCCTAGGCATTTGACCTTCCTAGAGTCAAAATAGAAAAGATCATGGTAGGGTTTTGTAATGTTGAGGCCAAGATCATCCATCACTGCTTTTGGCATAAAATTGTGGGATGATCTTGAGTCAAGCAAACGATTGTGAAGGATCTTGTCATGGATGTTCAAGGATATATAGAAGGGTGGACAAGACTCATCTAGCTCTTCAACCATAGGACCTAGGGTTATTGTGGGCTTATCATCTTGCAAATTGAAAAATTCAACATCCATGGGTGTCTTTGGTAGAAGAAATTTCAATATAGATGACTTAAAGGAACCATTCTTCATAAGTTCTATCAAAGGAAAAGGGATTTTCATTTTCTAGTTTTCTGACTCAAGATTGAAAGAATAATACAGCTTGTAAAAAATTATTACCTCTTGTGATGGAGCTTTGAGTTGGATAGGATCATGGGTTGATGGCTAAAATGGATTTTGTTGCTGCTTTGGAGGAGCATCCATCTTCTTTGCAGGAGTAGCAATCTTTTTAGTAGGAGGAGCAGACTATTTTGTAGGGACAAGACTCTTCTTTGTGGGAGCAATAATCCTGGACCTTAGATTGTAACCTCCTTGATCATATGCCTGATACAAGGATTCTTTAGTGATCTGCTCATTCATGAGGGCTTCCTCATAGTTTGATTGTGTCAATAAGGAGTGTTCAACTTGATCTTCCATGCAATTGATTTTGTCTTCTGCATCTTCTTCTTCCTAAGTAAGCTCTTATCCTTCTTCTAGCACAACATTTTGGGAAGGAGCTCTGATTCTTTGATCCTTAGCTAGATTCCTATCCCTTTGAAGGATCTAAGCTGGTGGGTTATTCCTTCTGTAAGGGAAAAAATTAGGGTTTCTGGGAGCAAATTCATTTGGCCCTTTACCTCTCACATGTAGTTTCCCTCGATCTTTAAGTTTAGACATTTTAGTTGTTAAGCTATCTAACATCTTGGCCATTTTTTCCATTTTATTCTCTGATGAAGGAGGGCCTAAAGGATCTAAGGATTGCTTCTTCCAGTCTATTTTCCCTTAATTTTATGAGATGCAATGATATTAGACTCAACTTCAAGAGAAACATCTTGCATGAGTGACAAAGAAGAAGATCTTCTTTCTCTGAGAAGAAGACAGAACTCGGAATCAAACACATTGGCATAAGTGATTTTGGCTGAAGTATCTATAGGTTTGATCTCAATAGGGATCTTGATGAACATTTTGTTAAATCTTTTTGTGAAATTTGAAATAGACTCACCATTCTCTCTCCTCAAATTGCTGAATTCTGTGATATAGTAAAGGTGGTCTCTTCTTTCTCCCCAATGCTTCAAAAATACGTCATCTAGAGATTCAATTCCAGCTACTGATCCAACAGGTAACTCTTTGAGCCATTTCCTAGGTTGACCATCTAAACTCTGCACAAAAACCCTAGTCCACACATCCTCTTGTTCAATGTTTATATTTTTAGCATAACTGTAGAATGCCTCTAAATGTTCTTCAACTGTAAAATATCCCTCCCCAGTAAACTTAGGCATATATTTTAGATAATCTCCAGTAGGCATAGTAGAAAGGGGGTTAGGCAAATTTAGAGGGGCATATCTGGCCATGAGGATCCTTTCCATCTTAGTCAGAGGGGCAGCCATATTGGATGTGGGTATGGAAGGAGTAGAGATAGATGTTGCTAGTGTGGGTGGTAGCTGAGGAGGTATAGGTGGTAGATCTACCCTGGAGTTGCCAAGGATTAGATCTACAAAAGCAGAAGTGCTTGAAGCTTCCTCAACTTCCAAATTTTCTGATTCACTTATAATTTTATGAGAACTAGATGCTTCAGCAGAAGAATATTTAAAGGGAGGCATATTTGATACAACAAAAGAAATACCTCTAGAAGTACCTGATGTAGCTCCCCTTGTAGATCTAGAAGTCTATCTTTGCAAAGCTCTTCCTCTCCTTATAATCTGTTCAGGATCTGAAACAAGTGTCACCGGTGACCTCTATGGATTTGTTCTGGTACTTGGTCTTCTCAAAGCCACCTTGTTCCAATGGAGTCTCCAGATATATGATTACAACCCAAACAGTGTCCAAAATTTGTCTATCATCAAAGTAGGATCTATGTCGTCCCTCAGGGAAGTTGAGCTTCAATCTCTTCTCCCCGGCAACGACGCCAATTCGTTAGCTCTCCAGGAAACTCTTCTAGGTTGAGCTCGAAGATGCCTGGTAACTTCAATATTTTTTCAATGGTTTACTCAATGGATCAAGTCAGATGACAAATAAGACCTCACTCACTCAAGACATGCATAAACTCAACCAAATAGACAAGGCTTCTAACTATCAATGTTCAGAGGGTTTGTAATAAAGGTGAATAGATGAATAATTCTCACTATGCTGGCAGATTCACACATAAGGCAATTACATATGAATGGCTAATCATAACAAGGAAAGATACTTGCAATTCTGATTATCCACACGGAGATAGGATGACAACTATCTTGTATTAGGTAAATAGAATAAACATGAATTAAGCATCCAAGCACAAGTATAGAACAGAAAGAAGATGAAATATTAACATGGAATGGAAAAAGAGCTTGTATTAATTGACAAGAACATGAGAAGCTTGAATACAAAAAGTGTCTAAGAGTCTCTGAAGTTGAACCCCTCCTTCTACAGTAGTCACGGGATTTATAGACTTTACAAAATTTATTCTAGATCCTAAAAAACTGGATCGAATTTACTAAAAATAGATAGTCATAAATATTTGCTAAAAAATAGGAAAAGATCTTGTTGTCACCAGATCTGCTCCAACAAAATTTATAAATTTCTAGCAGCACACATAATGGTTTTATCTGAGTTTCAGCTACAGATGAAGAAATTCAAAATATGGCTTAAGAGTTCCTGATCCTGATGGGCATTGACTTTAAATTTCCTATAGCATTTGCCAAGGCACAAATTGCAGCAAATTAAAAACTACCTCTTGCAGGCATAGTGTTTTTTTAATATTAAATGATTTCACCAAACCAAGCCTCCCAGCAATTGCAAACAGATTCATTGAACTTGGTTTCACAATTGTTTCAACAACTTGCATGGCTAGTTTGTTGAAAATGGAAGGAATGCCCGTGGAGAGAGTTCTAAAACTCCATGAAGGGCACCCACATGCAGGTGACATGATGGAAAACGGTCAGATTCAGTTAATGGTGATCGCAAATTTAAGAGATATTGGGACAGCCAACAAAGCAGATAGACATCTTAAAAGAGAAAAGAATCACCGATCGGGAGCTCTGTGCTCTAACCCGTCGGCACCCCAAACTTCAATGCTGCCGCAGTGTCGGCGTTTTAAGTCACTAGCATTGCGATGCTTTCTTCATCGGTGATCAGAAACTTAGTCTTCTAGCTCATCGATGCTTTAGACCGGAACACTGTTGTTGCTTCGGAGGGGAAATGAACTAAATCTCATCGGCGATTGGAATCTTAGTCTTCTAGCTCATCGACGCTTTAGATCGGAACACTCCCATTGCTTCGGAGGGGAAATGAACTAATTTCATCACTATCAAAATAATATTTGTCATTGATCGGAGGCCATGTCTGTTTCCTTACCGACACTGCGGAGATGTTTACTTGGACTGTCTCTCGTCGTTGTGGTTCTTTAGCTAACTAGCTTGCCGATGAATGTTGCCACTGCTACGGAGTTCAAACAGATGAAGACTCAGAGTAAGGACATGTACAATCAAATGGAGGACAAAGATGCTGAGTTTGCCAGATTATAAAAAAGATCTCAGGATTTAAGTGATCTAACTGTCTTGAGAGAGGCTTCTAAGAGTCTTTAGACTTAGAATCGTAGTTGGTTTTTGAAAGCAATTAGAATATGACATATATCTATTTCTGTTTATATTTTGTATTACACTTGTATTTAGACCGTTTTAAGAAGATTGATTTTACTATTTTTGAAAGATTCGATCCATAGAAATAGGATCTGATAACTATCTCAAAAATTCAGAGGTTTTGTATATAAGGGATAGTATCTAGATAGGAAGCGGTGGCAATCGGAGATGGGAATCCAATTTTGATGTATGTTGTATGACATGAAACTCTCTGCATCTTCAATACAAGTTCTGCTTTGATATGATTATGATTATGAGCTGATTTTGTATTTATGAATTGTGTTTTTTATGATTTATCCTGTATATGGTCAATTACATTCCATTACATGATTCTTATGATAAAATACAATTATCTTTCAAATCTTTAGTGATAGAGTCAGTTTCATTCCATAAATTCATGCTCGTAGTTCCCTTGTTATTTGAATTTTGTATTCCATTTTATGCCATACATATCTTTAATGGTTATGTGATTTTCCTATATATTTGATTTCATACCAATTCAGTCTTGATTTTGATTTTATTGAATTATTTTTAAAAGATTTCTTTAAGCTTGAACCGCTGTAGTCTAGGTTCAACTTTAGGGATAACATCTTCTGGCGCCATTTCCAGGGACGGAGGAGTGAAGATATCTTCCCCAGGAAAGAATGACAATGATTAAATCTAGCTCTTGATGCTGGATAGGAGTAGGACACTAGTTTGACTACATATATATTCACCAGGCGACTCCATGTTTGAAGAATCCAGAGGCGATTTTACAATTCCAAGATGTCAAAGGGTTTTGATACTATTTTGGCACAGAGATTTGCTCTACTCAATTTCTCACTTGTTCCTGGCTTTCCAAATACAGTACCTATCATGGACAAATGGGGATATTTTCTTCCGCGATTCAGAGAAAAGGAAGAGGACAATTTGGCACATCATGTAATTAAATTTCATCAATACATGGATCAGCTGAGTATACATCATGAAGATGTATTGATGAAAATGTTTATGTATTCATTAGATGGTTGTGCGAGACAATGGTACAGAAATATTCCTGCTTCTAGTATTTCCTCTTTGAAATATTTTCATGATGCCTCTTATTCATATTGTAAGAGGATTTACCTAGCTGAGTGTCTTTTTGAGCATTGTTGTAGGGGATATGCGTTATATATCCAAGGTTTAGTAGTAGATTCTTCCAGTAGTAAAGGTGAAGGTGGTGGTTATGCTATAAAGAAGGAATAAGATCTATTATCTTCCTCTAATTCTATTTTACAACAAGAAATTTTCAAAATTATGATATTAAAGTTGATGATAGCATCATAGAACATAAATCTTCATATTTAGAAATCGATCAGAATGCCCCATTTAATGATGAAGACATTGAAGTTCTAGATTGGGATCAGCATCAACCAATTCATTCTGAAGATATGCCAATCTATGATGAGTATTCAGATAAAGAAGATCAGATCCCTACATCACCTTTTGTTGATTTGAGGAGCAGCCAACAGATGTATGACAACTGTGATTCAAATTTTGATGAGGAACAACATTGTGTGGAAATCAACCATCTTGAATCCATAGAAGACATTGAGCAGCCATATTTGCAATTCAATTTGCAGGTAGCTGAAAGTGGTAGCCATTATGAGGAAGAGGATATACAGAGATATTTTTATCTTCAACTTAAACAGCAACAAGAGGTATTTCTTTATAGCTTCATTGATCCATTTGTTGATTATATGGAGTCTTTGAGCAGCTCAAATGTCAGATTGTTTTTGACAAATGAAGGTTGGCTTTTCTCTTCTTTTGAAATGAATTTTGATATTCCATGGGCTCCTTTATTCATCATCTCCAGATCAGAAGTTTTACCAGTCGGTCAAATATTTGTATGGCTTCATTGGAAGCATGATTTTACCTAATCAAATGAAAGCAGATGATTAGAATGGGAGTTATAAATAAATAAGCTTGATGCTTCAAGCAGTTCCTTAAGTTTGTAGTATGAGAAATTTGAATTTGCAGTTTGCTTTTGCAGTATAAGAAGAGTAGGTTTTCAAGGTTTGAAATAGGTTAGGAATAAGATAAAAAGACTCCATCCCAATGGAAACAAGGCACTGGTATTTCTTATTTTCATTTTCAAAGCAGTGAATGGCAGGATAGGGTATAGATATAAGAGATGGTTTCATTGTAAAGGCACAGGTCTACTTGTTCTTGGCAGCTCATAGGGAGCACGCCATCCCCAGATGAAGCCAGATGTTGTCACCAGATCTACTCCAACAAAATTTATAAATTTCTGGTAGCACACAGAATGGTTTTATCTAAGTTTCAACTACAAACAAAGAAATTCAAAATATGGCTTAAGAGTTCCTGATCCTGATGGGCATTGACTTTAAATTTCCTATGGCATTTTCCAAGGCACAAATTGTAGCAAATTAAAAACTACCTCTTGCAGGCACAATGTTTTTTTAAGATTAAATGATTTCACCAAACCAAGCCTCCCAACAATTGCAAACGGATTCATTGAACTTGGTTTCACAATTGTTGCAACAACTAGCACGGCTAATTTGTTGAAAATGGAATGCCAGTGGAGAGAGTTCTGAAACTCCATGAAGGGAGCCCACATGCAGGTGACATGATGGTAAATGGTTAGATTTAGTTAATCGTGATCACAAATTTAAGAGATATTGGGACAGCCAACAAAGTAGATAGACATCTTAAAAGAGAAAAGAATCGTCGATCGGGAGCTCTGAGCTCTAACCCGTCGGCACCCCAAACTTCAATGCTGCCGAAGTGTCGGTGTTTTAAGTCACTAGCGTTGTGATGCTTTCTTCATTGATGATCGGAAGCTTAGTCTTCTAGCTCATCGACGCTTTAGACTGAAACACTCCCTTTGCTTCGGAGGGGAAATGAACTAAAGCTCATCGGCGATTGGAAGCTCAGTCTTCTAGCTCATTGGTGCTTTAGACCGGAACACTCCCATTGCTTTGGAGGGGAAATGAACTAATTTCATCACTATTGGAATAATATTTGTTATTGATCGGAGGCCATGTCTGTTTCCTTACCGACACTGCGGAGATGTTTACTTGGACTATCTCCCACCATTGCGATTCTTTAGTTAACTAGCTTGCCGATGAATGTTGCCACTGATACGGAGTTCAAATAGATGAAGACTCAGAGTAAGGACATGTACAATCAAATGGAGGACAAAGATGCTGAGTTTTCCAAATTGCAAAAAAGATCCCGATATTTAAGTGATCTAACTATCTTGGCAGAGGCTTCTAAGAGTCTTTATACTTAGAATCGTAGTTGGTTTTTGAAAGCAATTAGAATATGGCAGATGTCTATTTCTGTTTATATTTTGTATTACACTTGTATTTAGACCATTTTAAGAAGATCGATTTTGCTATTTTTGAAATATTCGATCCATAGAAATAGGATCTGATAACTATCTCAGAAATTCATAGGTTTTGTATATAAGGGATAGTAGCTAGATAGGAAGCGGTGGCAATCGGAGATGGGAATCCAATTTTGATGTATGCTGTATGACATGAAACTCTTTGCATCTTCAATACAGGTTCTGCTTTGATATGATTATGATTATGAGCTGATTTTGTATTTTATGAATTGTGTTTTTTATGATTTATCTTGTATATGGTCAATTACATTCCATTACATGATTCTTATGATAAAATACAGTTATCTTTCAAATGTTTAGTGATAGAGTCAGTTTCATTCCATAAATTCGTCCTCGTAGTTCCCTTGTTATTTGAATTTTGTATTTCATTTTATATCATACAGATCTTTAATGGTTATGTGATTTTCCTATATCTTTGATTTCATACCAATTCAGTCTTGATTTTGATTTTATTGAATTATTTTTAAAATATTTCTTTAAGCTTTAACCCCTGTAGTCTAGGTTCAACTTTAGGGATAACAAATCCCATCTTGATTGTCAATCTCCCTAACTCCAAAAATATTCCTGATCTTCGAACTCTTTAAAAGTTGTAGTAGGAACTGAAGTAGAATTCACACTTGCCATTTGGTAGACAAGTCACCCTTTATCAAAGTAGGTAGGATATGTGACCTAATTCCCCTCGCTGGCACCTTCAAAACTGAAACAAAGCCTAAATACTAATGCCCTTAATTATTTTCCAACATTATAAATCGTCCACGAGGTGTTTAGATCAGCAAAAGTTGGTTCTGTGCAAAAAATATGCTTTTGTGCACTGTTTTGCACTTTCGGTGGCTAGGGAAGCAAACCTATGAGCCTGTAAGCTGCTGAAAGCTCTGTTTTTGGTGGCTAATGAACAAATTCGGTGTTTGCCTAAGCCAACAAAAATCCTATTTTAAAATTTAATCAAAATTTCCATCACACTTTACCCTAATGCTTTAATAATTCAGTGCTGACCCTTTGGTGTCTTTGCAACTTGTATAGGGTTTGGGATGGTAGCAACATCACAGGCTGCCTCTGGATCATAAAGAATCATTTCTACCTTTGTTAGGGTTTCTAGCTTCTGGTGTGCTTGAGACTAAGGGCCTGAATTCCTTGTTTTCAACTTTGACATCCTGATTTTCCTGTAGAGCCTAGTGTTTTCCTTCCTTAACCTGAGATTACTTTCCTCCAGATTGGTCTACTTCCTTCTCATTTCCTGAAGGGAGTCATACAATTCAGCATTCCTTTTGGTTAACCTCCCATTGGTTATTTTGATTTCTCTCTCCAAAACTTCTAGCTCATACACCTGCCTCAACAGCTAATTGATTTTCTGGGATCAAGATTTTCTAGATAAAGCCTCTGCCACTGGTTCACCTTGATCCTCCTTTGGTGTAGGTGAGGGAAAATCCTCATGCCCTACTGCAACCTAATCTTCTAGGTTAGTTCCTTGTTCTTATTCATCCTCAGAATCAGAGTAAGGTAGGTTAAGGACATTTTTGTCTTGTGCTGAAGCTTCCTCTTTCTCTATCTTCTCACTGAAGTCCAGGTTCCTTTTGGCCTTCTTAGTCTTAGGAGCTGGAGAGGCCTGATCAGCTGGAATTGGAGAGATGGCCCTCCTCTTCCTCTTACCACTTCTGGGAGTGGAGGAATTTTTTGAAGAAGACTTCCTTTTGTCCTCTGGCTGCAACTCTGTCTCAAATTTGTTCCAGAACATGAATTATGTCTAGGCAATGTTCCTTCTTTGCAGCAGTTCAAGATCAATTAGCTTGATTAATCCATGATGGGATAACCTGCCTGCAATCTTGGTTGGCTTGGCTTTAACTTGATGAGCCATTTTAGTCAGGATTTTGTAGAGGTAAAAAGGCAGGTTCAAGGGGATCCTACCAGTGAAATGATTCATTAACTTGAAATGGTATATCATTACCCTATTGTACCTTCCCTCACAAGTTATGTAGACCATAATTTCCTTCATCAGGTACTACCATTTTTCCTCAAGCCAGGATGTAGGGATTCTCTTCTTCCATACAATGTTTTTGTGCTCGGGTTTCAAGTAAGACCTAAATTCTACAGTATTTGTGATATTGGTTTTAAACCAGATTTCCCCATTGCTTGGGAGCTCTATCACTTCATCTATCAGAGCTTCATCCACCTAGAATTCTTCTCTGCCAATCATTGCTTTTGAGCCATCAAAGGTGAGAGCAAAGGCTTCTACCACTTGCTAATGAGATCCTTGAATCTTTTCGCAAAACCTATAGCATCCTAGGTCCTTGAACAACTGACATACCTCTGGGTGTGATTCAAGGTAGCCAATATCACCCAGTTCCTTTCTTAGGGCAAGTCCTCCTCTCTTTATTTCCTGGAATGTTCTTCTGCACCTGCAAAACTGAAAATTTGAACCTTGGAGAAGAAAATTACATCGCGGGATTCATGGGAGCTTGGTTCAGTGACGACACATGCAAGGAATGCAGAATGAATTAAGGAAGGGGGGTACTGATTTTGAGGGATTAACTGGAAATTGCGATTTGAGCAAGGTGACGGTGTATTTTGATGAGACCCGCAAACTAGGCAGTGTAGGGAATGTAATCATTCAAACTAGAAACACAATGCTCATGGTGATTAAGTTACAGACCTAGGACAGGTGCAGGGAGGAGAGGGGTTGGTGCTTAGATAGGTTACCTCAATATCATAACGACCCCTCTTACCAACTCATGATTGAGTGCAGATCCTGTCTTTTCGATAGTTAATGGCTTGATGGTGGCGCTTTTCATGTTGACGGTTGCTGAGTGTGATGGATGTGCCAACCATTTTAACTTCATTGCTATTATGGTGGCTAAAGTAGCCCCGAATTCTATTTTTAAGATGTCAAAAGCTGGTCTTTTCGATGGCTAA
Source organism: Pseudotsuga menziesii (assembly GCA_001517045.1). Taxonomy (NCBI): domain Eukaryota; kingdom Viridiplantae; phylum Streptophyta; class Pinopsida; order Pinales; family Pinaceae; genus Pseudotsuga; species Pseudotsuga menziesii. Next base: position 599,393 of record LPNX010738522.1, read on the forward strand.
TGAACAGTTGAGATGTTCTCCTAAGCCACCGAAAGTTGAGATTCGATTTTTTTAAGGTTTGCTGAGATTCCGCAGTAAGGATTCATGGCATCTGATGGAGAATCTGCGGTTAGAAAGTTTATTGTCGGCGTTTCGAACCAAGCGTGGCTCATCTTCAGGACAAAGCGATGCCTGGAGATTGTTTTTCTTTCATTGCTGCATTAATACAGAAACTGTCATTTTGAGAGGTGGTGTAATGTATAAGCCGACTAGGTTTTGAAGGTCAATCTAGGGTTTAATAAAATGCTTATTATTTTATAATTTCAAAGTTCTATTATCATTTTTTATTGTTTTGATTGATTAACAACAGTATCTAGGGTTTGAAAAGTAGATTATTCAAATTAGTTTATTAGTTTATTAGTTCAATTTGATTTAATTTAATTTAATGTAAAATATTTAAAATTAAAATTAAAATTCATTAAAATTCAAGATTTTAAGGTTTTTAGGTTTTTTATGTAAATCATTAATTGTAAAACTTTATTCTTTTAAGTAATTAATTTTTTTATTTTTTACCAACTTCATTCTTTAAATTTTAAATTTTAAACTTTTATAAGCAACTTTAACATTTTTAATTAATTTTTAATTTTTAAAACAACTTTATTCTTTTAATTAATTTTTTATTTTTATTTAAATTTTCCTAAATAATCCATTAATAGTTGGTAAACACTTTGGTTTTGTTTTAGTTTTTTATTTAGTTAAGATTTTTATATAATTAGTGATGATTTTTATTTTATTTTAATTAATACTTTTATATAATAAGTAATAGTTTTTAATTAAAATCAATTTATTAATATTTGAAAAATTATAAATTTGTCTTTTAGTTTTAATTTTGTTATGACTTTTTTAGTTAGTAAAAGTTTTTTATTTATAAACAATTTTTAATTTATTATCAAGTTTATTTTAGGCAATTTTTATAATTTAGTTTATTTTAGGTTTTAATTGTTAGGTTTATTTATTATTAGGTTTCTTAATTTAGCTTAGTTAGGTTTGGTAACCAAGATCGGCTAATGGACAGGCCGTCATCCTTGTTTAGACACTTAGGGTTTTTTACTATCTCAATAGCCTCTCTAATTCTTCTCCTTGACCAGTTGTCCACTTGTGCTAACACCTGCATATCCTCGACTTTAATTGGGTGTTTTGTGTTATGCGAGTGTTCAGCTAAGGCTGACTTGTGGGTTCTATTGAGACGGATATCTGCACAATGTTCTTTCACCCTGGTTCGGATGGACCGTCCTGTTTCACCTATGTAGGCTTTCCCACATTCACAAGGAATGAGGTAAACCCCCTTTTTAAGACTCGGGTCAACAGGATCTTTAACTGACCTAAGAAGTTTTTTGATGTTATTGGGTGGGGAGAAAACCGAGTCAATGTTCTTCGATTTTTTTATTAGAAAAATAGAGTCCCAAGATTTTCAGACTTTATTAAACACTCAAAGCTCTCACAATGAGTCTCAAAATATTCAAAAATATTTCTTGACTTCCTATCACTACACAAAACAAATTTTCTAATTCTAATTTATTGAAGACTAATTTATTTAGGAGATAACACCATGATCATGCTACATTTGTGATTTGTTAGAAATACACTCATTTCAAATATTATTTTTAATGCATTCTCTATGTTATCTATGGATTCTTGAAATATATCCCCATAAGGTGTGAAGTCATCCATGCAAATTTTCATGTTTGTATGTAAGAAGTCTGTAAAAATGCTTAGAATGTCTCTTTGAAATGTCATAGGGGAATTACATAGGAAAAATGGAAGGAATTTATAAGATAATTCCCCAAGGGAAAGTGAAATTTGTATTGTCTTGGTCTTCCATATGAATTTGAATTTGATTGTATCCATTGAATCCATCTATAAAAGAGAGGTACTTTTTTCTAGATAAAACATCTAGTATCACTTGATCAATGAAAGGTAATGGGAAATGATCTATTATAGTGGATTTGTTAATTTCCCTACAATATACACAATTTATCCATTTGCTTTCCTTTGCGGGAACAATGACTATTGGTGACACACATTCATGGTAAAAAATGGGATAAACGAAACCCACATCTAGGAGCTATTGAAGTTATGTTTTTATAGTTCATCTTGATACAGAACTCATCCTACTTTGAGGTTGTCTGATAGGTAGAGAATCTTCTTTGATGTAAATTTTATGAATACATATGTCTATAGGTATCCCTTTCATATAATTATAATCCCAAACAAAAGTTGCAATGCACTTTCTAAGAACTTCTAATAATTGTTTCTCTTGGGTAGAGTTCACATTTTATTAATATTTAATATTTGTTCTTGGAGAAATTTCAACAAGTTTAGTGAATACTTGTCTTCCTCTAATTTGAATAGTTTTTTTCCCAAGAATTTAATGCTTATGCATGGTGTTGATATGATTCCCCTTTCCCTTATATGTAAATCTCCCCAATTTCTACAAAGTTTGGGTAAATATTTTGAATGTAATTTTATATGGATTTATCTTCCTTTAAATTTCTAAGTGCAAGAAGAGTAGTATCTATAGTCAGAACTAGGTGAGTAGTTTGGAAAATGAATTATTTTTATTCTAACAATAGAGGAGTTTTTATGCCAATAAAAGGTTTAATAGGTGGGTAAATGGTTAAATTTTTCTGAGAATACCACTTTGACAATCATGTCCCCTGCCCTACATCTTATGTATGCACCAGTTTTAGCTTGGAAAGCTCTTCCTAGAGGTAACACACATAAAATAAGATAATCGTTAAATAATTAGGTTAACTAAGTTAGGTTATGAAATGAGGTGTCTCCTCATTTCAAATGCCCAAGCCATATTTAAGGCAGGGCCACCATTGTAACATATCATTTCTTATCTTATCATTAATATATGTATTTTCCTTATGTCTTATCTCATTTACCAATTTTTCTGGTAATATTATTTGTATGAGTGAATAAATATTCGCTTCATTTGGTATCAAAGCCTCGTTGGCTAAATCCCGGCCTTTGGCCATATTTTTGGCTTTTAGCCATCACCCAGGGTTTCCCTGAATTTTTGGGTTTCACATTATTTACACCTTGTGTATATTTGGGTTTCCCCAAAAAAATAGGACTTTGTCCTTAAAAAATAAAAATAAAAAAGGGTAAAAGTAACTCCCCCCAAAAAAAGAGTTAAAAAAAAAGTGAAAAAGGTAAAAACAAAAAAAAAAACTAAAAGAACGAAAAAAAAAGGGAAAGAAAAAAAAGGTTAAAAAAGAAAAGTTAAGAAAAAGGAAAGTTAAGAAAAAGAAAAGATAAAAGTAAAAGGGAAAAAAAAAGAGGGTAAAAGTGAAACCACACCTGGTTTCTTAAAGTGGGTTTGATTTTTAATATAAAAGTGCATAATATTTATTAGTAAAGAGCAAGTGAGATTTGAACTTGGGTGGGGAATATAACACTAATTCCTTCCAACCACCCAATCTACTCACATTTTACAAAACTTAAGGGAAATAAAAGATCAAAAAGATGCATAATAATTGATACTAAAAAGAAAGTGAGATTGAACTTAAGAGGGGAAGTCAAAGGAAAACAAAATCGAAAAAAATCGAAGACCATCATCATCTAGTGTGGAAGAAATCAGAGATCATGGAATCTGGTTTGCGATTACAAATAGAGAAATTAGAAGCCAAGTTAAAGAGTTATTGAAGAGACAATGAAGAATTACGCGACACAAATACAAACTCGGAAGTAATAATTAAAATACATGAGATGCAAAAAGAGTTCAAGGAACAAAAAATTTTCGACCAGAAAAATCATATAGAAAAATTGTCTGCCCAAATTGAGAAATTAAAAAGAGAAAACGATTTTAATCAGAGATTGAAAAATCAAGATATAAAGAAAGAAATAAATGATTATGAAGCGGAAATAAAATGATTGAACAAAATCGTTAGCGACAAGGATGAAGAACTAATGCAGATACGACATAAATTAGAAAATTAAGAGTCAGTGATTGACCAGTATCGACAACAGATAAAATTTCTTCAGCAACAAAATGACGACTCTAAAAAAACCCATAAGTCAGAGATCACAAAAAGTAATAAAACACTATCCAACAATTCCGAAGAAATTTTCAGATCAAGGAATCATAACAAAACACTAGTCACAAAAATTAAGAAGTTGAAAAATAGTCGGAAGACAGAACAATCTACAGAAGACATTGAAGGGAAACTTCTAGACAAGCAGGAAGAAAATTATTGCATCAGAAGTCATAACAAAGATCTTAAGGAACAACTTAAGAAGTCTGAAGATGACAGAAAAGCGCAAGTCGAAGTGATTAAGAAGTTTCAAAATGATTATGTGCAATTGGAAAACAAGTTGGAAAAGATACTGAAGGAAACCTTAAAACCTCAAGGGACGAAAATATGACTTCCAACTCAAAAGGCGACACTCGTAAAAGAAAATGACATTGTGAAAATTCCCTATCGACACCCCAATCATAAAAACCAAAACTGTAAAAGTGGGAAATGTCGAAAGATAATGATACTAATATGATCAAAGCTCCTAACGACAGATTAGTCGAAAATCCCAACAATCAACAACAAATCAATTTAGGATGGATTGACCCATCCAGATATCGAAATTTATGCTCTACACTTAGCAGTTCGTATTGACATGTTTCTTTAGCCACAACATCACAAAGAACGACGCGACAACATTATAAGGCTTTGAGGACAAAGCCTTTCTAAGAGAGTGGCAATGTAACAAACATAAAATAAGATAATCATTAAATAAATAGATTAACTAAGTTAGGTTATGAAATGAGGTGTATCCTCATTTCAAATGCCCAAGCCATATTTAAGGTAGGGCCACCATTGTAACATATCATCTCTTATATTATCATTAATATATGTATTTTCCTTATGGCTTATTTCATTTACCAAGTTTTTTGGTAATATTATTTGTATGAGCGAATAAATATCCGGATCACTAGAATTAGAGGCTAACCACTAAGCTTGTATCTGGTTTAGAAAAACACAAAATCTACAGGGTACTCCCATGAATCTTTTGAGACAACAATATCCTCCAAAACTCCCTTTGGACTAACAAAGGACATGTCTACAAGCTGTAGAATAGTTGTTGTAAGTTGTTAGAAAATTTTTAGGTTTAACTTGAGCATTATATCTTGATTCATTACAATGATTTATACCCCTGGGTAAATTAAAGTACTACGTATGAAGTTTTTGTTGGTTCAAACATCCACAATTTGGCTACCTGGGTCATTATATTTAGGATTGGGAATTTTTTCCTAGAATCAAATCAACAAGCTGACTTGTAACATTTATTGAAGGCAGATTGATATTCTTCCTTCCATGTTTCTTGATACATGTTTCCTTAATAAAATTTCCATATATGCGTACATCTTTGATGGCTTGAAAAATTGGTATATTTACACAAGTTTTTAAGTTCTTCTAAAAGGGTTCCTTGTGAATGATTATTTATCTTTTTGGATTCTAACCTTTTAGAGCATGGATGATTTTGAGAAGGTTGATGGATTTCTCTATGTTATTATAGTTTTTATTCTAACTGAGACTCTATTATGGTCTCTCTTAGGGTAGTTTTCAGTTTGTTCAATAACTATGGGAGGTGGATATTTTGCAATTTTTTTCCTAAACATCGATTTAGTTCATTAATTGCATTTGGATTTAAGGAATAAATACAAGGATTCATCTCATTATTATAGACAAGATATATTTTCCTTTTAATATTAGGATTTGGATTTGGTTTGGTAGGCAATTGAGGAGGTTTAGGTGGTTGTCGATTTCCAAGTGATGTAGCTTGTTGAGGTGGGGCATATAACTGCAAGGTTTGTTGTTGGTTGTGTGGTTTCCAAGGTTGTGTGTTTGAATTCCATTGCTAGTTTTGTAATTGCTGGAGCTTGAGTTTGTTGTGGTTAGAATGGCTACGAAAATTAGGGATGTTTCCTGCATGGTTTATTTGGCTATTGTTTATACTGAGGATAGGCCAAATTTTGGGTAGGTAATTGTGTATTATAACAAGTAACTTAAGGGTTGTAAAGGTTACCCTGTTGAAATGGTTGAAACATTCTTCACCTCTTATTTATGAACCACAATTAATCCACGCTTTCTTTAGTTATTGCTTCTACTCCTTAAAAATCAATTTTTAATCCTATAAGAGAAGGACATTGGTTACTTGGATGCTTATATTCACAAATACTACAAATATCAATAGTGTTAAATGGAATTTCATTATGGGTATGCCTCCTTTTACACTTAGGAGAAAGTATGGTTAGATCTCTTTTTGCTTCTCCTTTCTTGTGTTAAGTTTTTTTATATGCTAGACTATATTCAATAGTATTCAATTCAAAATCACAGCAGCATATCAAGAATCACTGATAGAAACACAACCACAAGATGGACACATCATTTATCCCGGAAAACCCTCAAGGGGAAGAAAATCGAGGAAAAACTTCCTCTGTATAAGATGTATAAAATACAACCCCAAAACAGTTGTTCTCCTCCTTCTATTCTGTATGTCTCTCTCTCTCTCCTATGTGCTACAAGTGAGTGAATCTGTTTTCAAATAAGAGCCACAGCTCCTCTATTTATACATATTTGTCAATTGACTTTTTCACTAGACAAGTCGGCCCCAATAAACTGTCTGGGATGACTTCACCTAGGAATACTAAAAAACATTATATTATATTTATTAATTAGGGTGCTAAATACCCGACACAAGAGGAGGACTTACCTCATGAATCTATGATGACCAAATACAATAGTAACACCCGTTGGAGGAATAATAACATCTCCCTTGTGTTACATTAGTAAAATAAATTTAGAATATCCTTTGAAGTTACAATATTTCAACACTCCCCCTTAATGAGAAGGTTATTCTATGGACAACATCATCATAGACTATAGGAGAACAAAGAGACAATTACAACAGTACATTGAGGATCCATCTATACGTCACATGAAGTTTTTCACAATCAGGAACTGGAACAGTTACTCTTCATCTTCTGCATCACGTGATCACTTGATCCTTTCTTTCCAGCAACACATTGATCTTTTTATTCTTCATAGAAGCACTTTGATCTTCTTGGTCCTTTCTTTTGATCTTTTGATCCTTTGTAGAAGCACTTTGATCTTCTAGATCGTTTGTAGCAACACTTCGATCTTCTCGATCCTTTGTTGCAGCACTTTGATCTTCTCGATCCTTTGCAGCAGCACTTTGATCTTCTTGATCCTTTGCAGAAACACTTTGATCTTCTAGATCCTTTGCAGCAACACTTCGATCTTCTCGATCCTTTGTAGTAGCACTTCAATCTTCTCGATCCTTTGCAGTAGAACTTTGAACTTCTCGATCCTTTGCAGCAGCACTTTGATCTTCTATATCCTTTGCAGAAACACTTTGATCTTCTGTAGTAGACTTCTGATCTTCTCGATCCTTGTAGCAGCACTTTGATCCTTTTAATCCTTTGCAACAATCCTTCAATCCTCCTTGATCCTTTTCAGTCACATTTCAATCTACTTGACCCTTCACTATTGTACTTCGATCTACTTGATCCTTCGTTGCTGTGCTACTTGTAGTACACATGATCTATTTATAGGATGATCAATCCTGATCACTTTGGGATTTAAGTCCAAGGATGATGCAATCCTCCATTAGCATGATCCATGAAATCGATCAGCTGAATCATCTACAACTAAATATAGATCTCAACCGCACCCAGTGCCATCCCTATCATCCATGAGGAATCATCGTAGACCATCCATACCACACAGGTTAGGATCACTCACAAGTGAGTGTTATACTACGGTATCTACACTCACGTGTAAGTATACTCTACCATGTAAGAGTATTGTCTATAGAGTAGATCTTGATCACATACACAATGTTTACCTATTGTAGAACATCCATACCACACAGGTTAGGACCACTCCCAAGTGAGTGTTATACTACATCGCCCATGAGGACTCATCATAGAGAATCCATACCACACAGGTTAGGACCACTCCCAAGCGGGTGTTTATTCTATGGCATCTACATATGAATGTAGGAATACTCTCCACACAAGAGTATAGTCTACAAGGAAGATCTCGATTGCATACACAATGTTAGTCCCAACGTCCATGAGGACTCATCGTAGAGAATCTAGACCACTGAGGTTAGGACCACTCCTGAGCGAGTGTTGAATCTATGGTATCCACAACTGAATTTGGGTACTCTTCATGAGAGTAACATCTATAGGGCCATCCTTAGCTAGTAAGTACCACTCTCATGAACATAGTGTTATACCTGCTATCCTTGAGAGAGGATACTATCGTCCACAAGTGAATGTGGGTACTCTCCATGTGAGAGTAGCATTTGTAGGGCCATCCTTAGCTAGTAAGGACCACTCTCATGAACAGAATGTTATACCTACCATCTTGAAGAGAGGATACTATCATCCACAAACAAATTTCAGACCATCATCACTGCCATTAGTAATCGATGTCAGTCTCATAATTACTCCCCATTTCCTAGGAAGTTTCATATCATCAACATGTTTCCCTTTTTCGTATGAGGGTTGATGTCTTCGACCCGATCTTCCTTTATCAAAGAGGGGGTCCATCATTTGTAGTCCCATCACTTTTCCTCCTTACGAGGAAAGTCCTTCTGAACTACACCAAGCTTATCAGGGAAATACTAGAACTTCATACAAGATAGAGGATTGGTCAATATATCAACAACTTGCTCATCGGTACCCACATACTGGAGCTTGATGGCTCCCTTTTGTACCATATCCCTTATATAAAAATATCGGATTTCTATATGATTCGATTTGTCATGGAACACCAGATTCTATATCATATTTATACAACTCTGGTTGTCATAGAAAATTACTGTGGTGTCCACCTCCATGTCAAAACTTCCTAACATCAGCTTCCAAAGCCATATCACTTCACAACAAGAAGAGCAAGCTACAATATACTCCACTTCAGCCATGCTGAGAGCAACACTGAACCATTTCTTACTAAACCATGAGATCATGGCGGATCCTAGACAATAACATCCACTTGAGGTGTTGTTTCTATCTGCGACGCTTCCTGCCCAATCTAAATCCATATACCCATACAAATTGTAGTCATGATTTCTTCCATAGTACAGTCCCAAATCAACTGTACCTTTTAGGTACCTTATCACATGCTTTGCAACTATCAAGTGAACTCGTCTAGGTTTAACTAGATACTGAATCAAGGTGTTCACAACAAAGCATATATATGGACTTGTGTTCATCAGATACATTAATGACCCAATAATCTGTCTATAGTGAGTCATGTCCACTAGCTTGGATGTCTCATCAGACAACAACTTTAAGTTGGTGTCCATGGGTGTGGCCATGAATTTACAATCCAACATATCAAATCTTTTCAATATTTCTACTGCATACTTTACTTGATTCAGAAAGATTCCTTCTAGAATATACCACACTTCTGGCCCTAGGAAATAATGCATCAATCCAAGATCTTTCATCTCGAATTATTCAACTAGCTTCTTCTTGCAATCCTTGATTTATTTCTCATTTCCAGTTAGAAATAGATCATCCACATATAGTAATAGTATGACTGGTTCATCATCCATAATCTTCATATAAATATTAGGATCAGCTTTACTCTTGGTGAAGCCCATGCTTGTCAAGAAGCTATCTATTATGCCATACCAAGCTCTAGGAGCTTGCTTCAGTCCATACATAGCATTTTTCAACTTGCATACATGAGTTTCTCTGTCTTTGAATTTGAATCCTTGTGGTTGTTTGATGTAAAACTCTTCCTCAATCACACCATTAAGGAAGGTTTTCTTTACATCCATTTGGTGTAAGTCCTGTTTCATCATGGAAGAAAGTGCCATGATAGTTCCGATGGAAGGGTACCTTGCTACTGGAAAAAATGTCTCTTCATAATCGATCCCCTCTTTCTAAGAGAATCCTCTAGCCACAAATATTGCTTTGTACTTTTCAATACTTCCATCTGCAACATGTTTTATCTTGTATATCCATTTCGAAGAAACCACACTCTTGTTTTCTGGTTTGGGAACTATATCCCAAACATCATTCTTCATGATCGACTGGTATTCTTCTATCATTGCTTCAACTCATTCTTTTTTCTGTGCAGATTCCTAATATTTGTTGGGTTCTTGGTCTACAATATCACACATCAAAGCTACATAACTAGAATATGGCTTTGATATTTTTCTGGTTCTTGTGGAGCCTTCTCGTGCTCCATATCTTTCTTCTTCTTGTATGATTTCTCTTACACAAACAAGTTTTCTCTTTTGAGAGATATCCATAGTAGGGGGATCCTGAGTCTCTAGCATGTCATGATATTCTGATGCTACTATTTCAGGAGTTGATTCAGCTTCTGTCCTTCTGGGAGGTACATCTTTTTCATAAACTTCTTCAAGCTGACACCTTCTGGATTTATTAAGAGCTGCCTCTTCATCGAAGGTTACATCCCTACTAATATTGATATGATGGAATACTTAAATGTATATCCTGAAGGCTTTGGAGAATTCACAGTATCCTATAAATATTCCCTTCTTTCCAGAAGGATCCAATTTGGTTCTCTTCTCTTTCAGAATATGTACATACATTGGACAACCAAATATCTTGAGATGGATTACTTCAGGTTTCTTTTCGGTATACATTTCTTTAGGATTCTTGAATTCAAGAGCACTGTGAGATAATATGTTTTGCATATATACGATTGTTCTTGCAACTTCAACCCATAGGTGCATAGGGAGGTCTTGGTCATGAATCATGGTTTTTACTGCTTCCATGATAGTTCTATTCTTTCTTTCCACAACACCATTTTGTTGGGGATTATAGGGAGTGGTTAGTTCCCTCTTGATTCCTGCCTCCTTACAGAATGCCTCAAATTCCTTTGAAGTGTATTCTCCACCATTATATGATCTCAATGTCTTGATTTTCTTTTCTGGCCGGTTCTCTATCAAGGATTTGAATTCATTGAATTTCCTGAACACTTCACTTTTATTCTTCAAAAAATTTATCCAGGTATTTCTTGAATAATCATCAATAAATGTGACATAGTATTCATATCCACTTAAGGATATGGATGGCATAGGACCACATACATCATAATGGATTAGTTCCAACGTACCTTTAGTCTTTGTGTCACTTTTCGAAAAGGGATTCTTGATGTTTTTTCCTTGTGCACATCCCTTGCATGTTCCCTCATGTTCAATCTTCAGATCTAGTAACCCTGTTACCACCTTGCTCACATAGGGAAATTCCTTGTAGTTGATGTGAGCAAGTCTTGTATGCCAAAATTCACTTGAGCTGGTAGTCTCATGGACAAGGGTTGTCTTTGAATGTCCTTTGAGTTTGTGCAGTCCTCCTTCTTCTTTTCCAATGACTACAACATCTTCTAGTGTATTCCCTTTGGACCACATGAGTACTTGTCCATCTATAAAGGAAAATCTATATCCTTTATTATCTAGAGCTGAGATGGAGAGTAGGTTATTTTTCAAACCTGGTACATACAGTACTTCCTTCATCTTCATGGAGGTCCCAGAGTCAAGCTTGTAGCTTGATTCATCGATACCTTTGATGGGATATTGATAGTCATCTCCCAATGATACCCTCTGGGAAGAGTTCTTCTCTTCAATATTTGACAGAGTTTTCTTCTTTCCTATCATGTTCTTGGAGGCACCACTATCAATAAGCCATGTATCTTCTCCAGGTGTTACAGACCTAGAGAGTGTAGAGAATAACACATATTCTTCTACATCTTGACCTTTATTTCTCTTTTGAGGTATTTCTTCATCCTCATCTTCAGCTAGATGAGCATGATGTCTTTTGTTGTTGTTGTTCTTTGGTGATGGACATTCTTTAGCAAGATGTCCTAACTTATGACAGTTGCAGCATTGATACTTTGAGTAATCCTTCTTCTTCTTCTTCTGGAATTTCTTCTTTGAAGGATTATGATTACTCTTCTTGAAGTTTGATTGTTTTCTTTCCTTAGTATGGGTAGCTAGAGCCCAATCATGTTCTCTTAGAAGAGATTCTCTATTGATTACTCTAGCTTCTTCTTGTATGCAATATTCCCATACTATATCAAACATCATACTTTCTTTTCTGGCACACAGAGCTTGGATGAATGAATCCCAAGGTCTAGTGATGCCATTGAGAGTAGTCATAACCAATTCATCCTCATCAAGAGTATCTCCAATAGCACTTAGATTCTCTTTGATCTGGGAGATCCTTGTGAAGTAATCTTGAACAGATTCTCCTTTGCTCATCTTGGTGCCCTTCAATTGAGTTCTTAGATTCATCTTTCTATTGATTTTCTTTGATTCACAAGGATCAAGTGAGGGATCAAGTGCATCATACATTTTCTTAGGTTTCTTCTTAGATGACACTTGAGGGATCAAGTGATCCTTAATGGAATCAACAATGATCCTCATTGCCTTGATTAGGTCTTGTTCATGATTCTCCTTAGATTCAACTTCTTCAGGTTCTGCAATCTCATCCTTGATATACTTCTCAAGACCATTCTCTTTCAGAATCAGGCCAATCCTATAATTCCAAGATAGGAAGTTTTCTAGGCCTTCCAATTTGTCCTCAATCTTAGTGCTTAGGGCCATCTTCACTAGTAAGTCACTCAAAAATGAAATTTATCAAAATAGGAGATTGAACTTACCAGTAGATGCACTTGGAGGAGGTGAGTTGGTTCATCCAACTGCTTTCTAGAGATCCCTAATCTTCAGTCTTCAAATCCTACTTGCAAGGTTGCAGCACTGCAGTTTTTCTGGTTCACTACCAAACTAGGGTTCGGCTTTCCCGGAGATCTAGCCACCCAAAAAATTTGATCTAGGGCTCAACAAATGCGCTTTGGGATGGTGCAACTTTCTATGCAAGTAGATCTTTAATCCTCCAACTTTTGCAGAAACCCTAATTTCTTCCGGAGAGGGAGGAGGGAGAATTTTACCTTGTGAAAGTTGCTCTATTCAGGTTAGCTCTGATACCATGTTAAGTTTTTTATATGCTAGAATAGATTCAATAGTATTCAATTCAAAATCATAGCAACATATCAATAATCACTGATAGAAACACAATCACAAGATGGACACAACATTTATCCTGGGAAATCCTCAAGGGGAAGAAAACCCAACAAAAAATTCCTCTGTATAAGATGTATAAAAGACAACTCCAAAACAATTGTTCTGCTCCTTCTGTTTCATCTCTCTCTCTCCTATGTGCTACAAGTGAGTGAGTCTATTTTCAAGTAAGAACCACAACTCCTCTATTTATACATATTTGTCAATTGACTTTTGCACTAGACAAGTCGACCCCAATAAACTGTTTGGGCCGACTTCACCTAGGAATACTAAAAATATATATATTATATTTATTAATTAGGGTGCTAAAGACCCAACACAATAGGAGGCTTTACCTCATGACTCTATGATGACCAAATACAATAGTAACACCCCATTGAAGGAATAATAACATCTCCCTTGGGTTACATCAGTAAAATACATTTAGAATATCCTTTGAAGTTACAATATTTCAACATCTTATGCTTGTCTTGCATCATATCCATTCACAAGGCTAATGAGTGTAGGATATCAATTTTAATATCTTCTAGCGATGTACCTATCTCATTCTTAGTAATATTTGTGGTGGAGGATCTAAACATTTTTGACATGGGAGTTCATGTTTCCTCTTTTCTTATTTGCATATTTGAAGTATTTTTTGAAGATTTGTTTGATTTCTTCATAGTATAACTAGAATATATCTCCATTTGTAAGGATATTTAGAGCCTCCAATAGTTCTTCCCTTACTCCTGTAAGCAACACAAGTTTGAGGGAATAATCATCCAATGTACGGTTCTGAGCCCTTTTATATCTCAATTGAAGTCTTTCTTCATAATATCCCAATGATATGTTCTCACCCAAGATCATCCTGAAGATTTCATCTTTAGTTTCCCTAGCCTTACAATAGTCCCTATACTTGTGGAGAAAAGTTTGATTCATTTGTTCCCAACTTTTGATATTATTTCCTTCTAGGTTGATAAACCATCTCAATGATGTTTCGTTCAGGGTAGAGGGAACACTTTTGAGATTTTGGGTGTTTGATGCATAATCATAAGTTATGCATACAACTTCAAATTCTAAAATAAAAGTATCAGGGTCTTATAAAGTCTGACCATGGAAATGAGGAGAGTGGCATGGTTAATATTTTCATTCTTGACTCCTCATTTGTCTCTCTAGTAGGGAATTCGAAAATCTTAGGTTGACCTTATCCTTAGCTTGCCAAGGTTAATATTTTTCATTCTCGACTCCTCATTTGTCTCTCTAGTACGTAATTCCAAAATATTAGGTTGATCTTATCCTTATATTTCCATGGTATAATGAGATGAAGGTTCTTCACTATGTTCATATTCTTGATAAATATAATGATTTATATAATCAGCTAAAGGATTTATGAAAATCCTTTCCTTTGCATGGGGCATGTCAACAAATTGATCAATATAGTGTTCAATATCTTCCTCCTACTATTGTTTCCTTTTTGTACTCAGACCTACTTCAGTTATATATCATAAGTATGATTTCTTGATAAAAACTTACCATATATATATCTAGGACAATGCATACAATTAAGTGACTAATGCTATATTTTGTGATTTCATAGTTTTTTTCTTTTTCTTTTTAAGGATAAAATATAATAAACTAAATAAAAAATAATAGCATATAACTTAGCATCTCTCTAGAAACAACACAAAAAAGTGGTGGTCTTGGTTAATATAATTAGATTGTTGTAGTATCCCACAAACATTTACTTTAATTTGTCATCCCATAGGTCATGGTAAATTGATGAGATGATGTACAAAGTGATTGCAGTTATAACCTATGAATAGAACTAGCTAAAGAAAGAAATAAACCATAAATATTATCACTTCAAATTTAGTTTTTTACCTTTGCATCTAACAAGATACTAGATATATACTTCTCTTGTCCTAATCATTAATAAGGAATCAAGTAGATTAAGCATATGTTTTGCAGATCTACATTAGGAAGACACCAAACAACCAAATGATGGATATACACCCATCTATACAAATATGATCTTTGTTATTGATCATTATATAATGCAAAAAAAAAGTATTATGTAGTGGTTACTACAAGGTTGTGAAAATACTATAGACATTGTAACATAAATGAAACCAACACATGTAATCACTACAAGAATTGGAAAATGTAATAAATGCAAGCATAAATACAAAAATGAGTATTGGAACATAATGGTTTTCTTAGATACCTTAAGCAGGCCCTTGCTTAAGGCTTCTTATGGAGCCTCACAAAATCATGATATCACTGTGAATAATTCAAAAATATTTTTATTTCATATCAGAAAATTACAAAATAATATGTTATGTGTTCAAGATGCTTTATCTCCCAAAATGAGAAAGTGAAGCAAAATGAGCATTCTTCTAGCATAGTCCTACCTTTTATACAAAAATGAATTAATTGATAATCAAGCCGAATGCTTAAATTAAGGAATTCATCTTATTATTCCCTAATATAATCTTGTTGATTAATGTCTCTACTTCACATCTTGAGTAGCTAGGCGTTGATATTTAATACTTAATTCAAGTTTTGGGAAAACACGTTCCCTAATCCTTGTGAGACTTAGTGAGTTATGCATCACACTTTACTCAATAGCTCGAGTAGGTAAGCATCAATGTTAAATTATTAGTTCTACTGGAAGTTAGGGAAAATATGGCCCCTAACAAAAAGTGACCCTTAGTGAGTTGTACATCACCTACATTCCATCACACTTGAGGCTACTCGATCCTAGTGAATTGGTGAAGCATACAAATAAATAATAAACTAAACATATCACATACTTCATAACCTTGAATACTCATCAATGATAGAACATGCATTTGCCCAAAATAATTCAAGATCATTAAAAATATCAATGCTCAACTACATTTTATACTCCTGAAATGCAAGACAAACCTTATAGTTTTGAATAGACGAGCCTTTGGAATATTGAAAAGGATAACCCATCACATAGAAGTAACTAATAGAAAATTGATCCATTGAATAGATAAAGTCATAGAAGCTTAAGTATAATGATCATTTGCAAAACCTAGTTTCCTATAACCTCTATGCATTTTCCTAAAGGCATAGAGCCCCTTTATATAAGTGGGTTACAACTATCAAATTCTAGAACCTTTGAGAATCTTATATGACCTACTCATCTGCCTATATACATGATGTTAAGGATTCTATGTAAGGACTCATAATTATTTTTGGTTGTTGATTTTTTTATTCATTCTATGCATGGTAGATGTGTATTATGTCCCAACTATGAGACTAGTAGTTTTTTCTTGTTGAAGGAACACGGTGTGGATATAATATGTGTTTTCCTAATACAATGTGATCACCTAATAATTATACCGATTTTATATATATCTTGATTATGTTAAATTTGTTTCTCTCTCTACATACACATTACTTATTTTTTTGTAGATGAATGTTTAAAGGTTCACTGGTGATTTTTACATCTCCACTAATCTTCAACAATAATTTGCACCTTAATTTTTAAACAACTATCAAATAGACCTTAGGTCAGAATTCCTCTATTTGGAAGGTTTAGTGTCCCTTCCCATTACTCTCAACCTTAGGATGTGTAGCTACATATAGGAATTTCAAATTAGATCCCTCATAGGCAATTTCCCCGACAATACTAGCAAATAAAACCTCCCCAAAAGGACTTCGATGAAAATAAATGAATGCATAATTCAAATAAATGAATGCCATGGACTTAATATGGAATTGATTCCTATAATTTAATGAGAATCAAGTTCTCAGGAATATATTCATAATTAATCACAAATAACATGCATATTGCATACATTTATATAATATAGAATAACTATAATTTTTCAATCCATAAACAACAAAATGAGACTAATATTTTAACAACAACTGGTCCAAGAAACTAGCTCCATAAGAGCAATTTATCACCCAACCTTAGGCATCCAGTACATATTCCACCCCCATGTCAGGCTATGAGGAAACTAGGGTGAAGGAACCAAGATACATGCTTTTGTCTCTCATAGCCCGACCCATCTACTCTCATGTTCAATCAATATTCTCACAACAATGCATTAAAGGCATCTCATATGGCATTCAAAAACTAAGTAACTCTCTTCCACAACCCCAGAAAACACAAGGAATATATTCTCTTTCTTTTATCGATAGTCCCTATGAGAGATTCTCCCTCCATTTCTCTTCAATATGGACAAAAAGAGCCCAATATGTTGTTTATTTTATGAGAAATGCATGCAAGAATAACAATTGGATCTCAAGCATCAAAAGAGTAGAAAAATGAAAAGTGGTTGATGAGTTCTTATATTTCCAAACCTCTATGCCTACCTATAGCCAAATATATTCCATCCCAAGTCTACAATTTTACTTCTCGGGGTGTTGAATTTGATTAATTTGTATATTGGTAAGGTTGGGAATGGGAACATGGCATGAAATATGTATTTAATGAATGTGTGAGTTCTCTCCATAATGATAAAGTCACTCGCAATGATAGGATTGATGGAAAAATGAGTATTGGCCTTACTTCTAGCTAGGGGAAATATAGGACTCTTACACTTCCCATGATGGTTGTACTACACCCATTCTACCATAACTATGTGAATACTTTTCCGACCGAACTCTTACATTAATTCAATGATTGGTTGATAAGTCAAATAAGGTGAATGGTTATTAAGGCATGCAGTAGCAATATATTCTTTCTAAGGATAATAGTCAACAATAAAGGATTTATTTTCCCATAGACCCCATTTCCCCTTCCCCTCTAGTGGAATCATAGACACCCTCATGTTCTTGATCACATCCATACTATACCATTGGATAGTATATTTAAAGATTAATATTTACATGTCTTGAGTTAATCATGGAAATTCTACCACATGGTCCATACACATATTTACATCATGGATTCCTAAACATTCAATAGTTGATCCTTGGCCTTAAGCTCCACACTAGAAATCCAAAATAACATATTTTTCAGTATTTACATAATCTAATGTAATGCATGATTGTTGTAAAAACTGGGGTATTACATTCCACTCCTCCTTGGAATAGAATTGTCATCAACACTGCTAAAAAATTATAACAAAAATATATATTGAACATCTCTCCACCATTTCACTAACTTTTCTCTCAGTTCGAGAGGCAAACTGAACCAACCACGACTTACTATGATTGCACTTCTTAAGAGCGCAAGTTTCAATAATTTTAGGAGTAACATAACTATTACTAGATCCATGATCAATTAAAATGGAAATATATTGATTATAAATCTTACATTCAACTTCAACAACAATTGATTGGAGATATGCTTGGTAGTATTCCAAGGTAATAGATCCTTGGAATATTCATTGCTACATCATCAATAGTTGTATCCTCTTGAATGTTGTGAAAATACCTATCATTCTCCTTTTTATGTGGACAAATTCTAGGAAATTGATCTTTACATCCCCAACATTGGATAGGCTCCCTTGGCTTATTTCCCACTGAATCGATTGGCTTAGCCTTGTTATGAGTTAAATGATTTTGGGTGAGTGCAAAAAGTTGAGGGACCTTTTATATGCAATGGTAGAGTGAAGTGAATCACTCTTAATCCATAAAATTAAATCATCCCAAGAAATCCTCACCCTGCCAAGCCTAGTCCCAAGGCTGCCAACAGGCATGCCAATTAGGATAGTAGACCAAAACGTGCCCCCATTTTATTGAAGAAAATATCGCTACCATTTTGCTTTGAATAAACGTGCTCCATTTTACTAAAACCTATTTTATGTTTAAAACGGGCCAAGCCCGTCATTTTTGCCACAACGCAATGGTGTTGGAGCTTGTACGAAGCAGAACGAGAGTGGGCGAACACATTTTGGGTGAGCCAAAGCCATCAACCTCCACCTTGGGATAAACCTCATATTTGTGAGGTATTTTCCTCAATTCTTCTCATGTTTTACTCAAATCTTCTCATGATTTTTTCCCTAAATTCATTAATTTATTTTCCCTAATTTTAAATTAAACCAAAATATTTAATTTATATGGCCAATGGAAACCAATGGAAATCAAAACCCCAAAGGAATTGGCCAATGGAAACCAATGGAAACCAAAACCCCAATGGAATTGTCCAATGGAAACCAAAACCCAAATGGAAAACCAAAAACCCAATGGAATTTACATGGCCAATGGAAACCAAAACCCCAATTTAATCATAAAAATCAAATAATTTTGATTTTTTACCAAAATTCATACCCAAAATTCACATGCCCAATGGAAACCAAAACCCCAATTAACTCATAAAAAACAAATCATTTCACTATTTCCATATGCATATTCACAAGCATCCTTGTGAATCCATACCAAAATTCACAAATATGCAAAGTTTGTCAAGCACATTCCAAGTTTGCATAAGTAATTTACATGCCCAATGTAAACAAAGACCCCAATTAACTCATAAAAAACAAATGAACTTCACTATTTGCATATGTATATGTTAGGGTTAACGTTAACTCGAGATTGAGTCAAAGGTGGTTTAGGTCTAGCACATGGTTTGGGCACATGGTTTGTTGTAGCCCATGGTATTGTCCCATGGTATTGCATGTGATTAAGCCTTTATAAGGCTTGAAGAGGCTCCATTGTATAGTGGCCTGGAGGTGAGCGGTGGCTAGTTCACTTGGCCATATAATGAAGATCTTCATTGGTGCTGGTTTTCCCCACATGGGTTTTCCAGGGTATATTGTGTGTCTATCTTGAATGTTGCTTGCAATGTTTATTTTCTCACATATTGCTATTTAATGATGCTCGTTTTAATCTAACAACTGGTATCAGAGCTCAAGGAACTTGTATGAAGTCAAGAAATGGCTTGTGAAGACCTGTGAATTCTTGGGCGAGCTATAGCCACCTCTGGCTTGAAGGCTTGTGGGGGTTGGCCCATTTTTTTAAATTTGGCTGTGTGAAGTTATGTTCTGTCCAAAAGAAAAGGGTAGCAGCACGTGAAAAAATAAACCCTAGCCGCAACGATGTTGCAAAAGGGATCAGATCTGCCTGATGGAATGAAGGTCTAACAATGCCCTTGGATGCTAAGAATATGATCAAAGAGGTGTGATAATGAGATCATGTGCAGATATCTGGTGTATAAGGAAAGGGTTTTGCTGGGTGTAGAGGCCACAATGCAAAACTACCGTGCCCATGTGAGGAGCAGAAGGCTGCAAATCATATCCATAAATTTGTGCAGAGCCATAGATTTGAAAGAGTGAGGGCATGGATGTTATTTCGTGTGAGTAGCAGGCCTGTCCAGACATGGCAAGAGAAGTGGCACAGCTGAGCAAACACGTGAAGGAGAATTGCTGCATGAAAAGAGGATCCATCATTGTTGAACGTTTCCAAGTAGCAGTTTGGTTGCTCATGAGGAAGGAGGTAGTTGTTATGGTGCTGCCATTAGTACATTCAAATGGATGAGGCCACAGACCTGTGAAGATTGATGTTGCGCCGTGATTTTGAAAGAAGAAAAGTGTGGCATGAAGAGAATGACAAGCCCCAAGTCAAAGTCATGTCAAGAATGGAGATCCGTGATTTTGAAATGTGGAATTAAGCTTCCATTGATCTTTGTGATGAATAAGTCTGCGGATTGAATTTTGTCGATGCATGATCTTGCAGGCCGTGTGAAGTAAGAGAAACTACATGTGTGTATCTACCATGATGTTGAAGTAGGGATCACCCTCCAGTTGGCCACATAAGAAACCCTAGTTTTTGGATCGAGGAGATCATATTTGATAGTTCTATTGATGATTGTCAATGGTGAAAAAAGGAAGCAATGCATGGATAGTCTGCAAATGGTGAAGCTTGAAAGGGGTCACATGAGAATTTGTGAACCCATGGGAGAGGTCGCAGGAGGACACTGCAAGTAGATGTTGCGAGATAACACATCTGGTGATGGTCGATGGGAAGGAACCTGTGAGCATAGACATAGAAGTGCCAGCGTGAGGCAGGGCTAGGTGGACATGTGTGCGAATAGAGGTAGTTTGGGTAGTTGTGGCTGCAACATGGAGCTATCACTAGAGTCAGAACTAGATGCGTCCGAGAGAAGGACAAGCATGAAAGCAAGCATGGAAAGTGAGAGGATGAAGCAACGGATGGTGATGGTGTAGTCACCATGAATACACATAAAAAAATGTAATGGAGTGGTTTGCATGTAAATGGGCATATGGCTGTAAGACCTGGTAAGGCATGCATACCCCTAGTAACTCATCGAAGTCGGGAGATAGACCTAGGTGATAGGGGGGTGTATGTGAGATTCCTTGGTAAAACTTTGAGGGGAGTTGGTGATTACTCCAAGTCAAGTTTAAAGGGGGGATTGTTAGGGTTAACCTTAACTCAGGATTGAGTCAAAGGTGGTTTAGGTCTAGCACATGGTTTGGGCACATGGTTTGTTGTAGCCCATGGTATTGTCCCATGGTATTGCATGTGATTAAGCCTTTATAAGGCTTGAGGAGGCTCCATTGTATAGTGTCCTGGAGGTGAGCGGTGGCTAGCTCACTTGGCCGGGATGGCCGGTTTTGGCCATATAATGAAGATCTTCATTGGTGTTGGTTTTCCCCGCATGGGGTTTCCAAGGTATATTGTGTGTCTATCTTGAATGTTGCTTGCAATGTTTATTTTCTCGCATATTGTTATTTAATGATGCTCGTTTTAATCTAACAGTATATTCGCAAGCATCATTGTGAATCCAAACCAAAATTAACAAATATGCAAAGTTTGTCAAGTAGAATTCATATCTTCCCTAAAATACATAAACAAACATGGTAAATCCCTTGCCTCTATCTAAAATATCGAAGTTGGTCATACAAGAACATAAATAAACACCTTATAGTTTTGATCAAACTTCCTAATCCAAGTGTTAAAATAAGGTATAGAAGCTTCCCATGCTTAACAAATATTTCCTCTTGACTGAAGGGTACTTTTTGGTTAAGGTCAAGACAACGAAGTTCAACAATGGGATCTACGAACATCAAGATACATAGGGAGGTTGATGTATTTGATTACATGCCAATCACATACTATCATACATGATAGAATCCAGTGGAAACCTTGCAACCATAAAAGCCACTATACACAATTGTGCATTTAAAGTCTCTCATGGGTACATAGAAAGAGGGCATAGAACTAAAATAACATCAAGTGGAATCCATACATCGCCCAAATTACATATAAACAAAGATCTTCTAAATAAACTTTGGAGTCCAAAAAACATCATGCTACAACAAATAATTACATATCTAATAAAATAGTTTCCTATACTAGGATTTTATTCATCAATAGCACATTATGCCGCCTATTCTAGGGTCTAGCCGTTTCCTCTACCTGCAATTTGGGAGCTGGTCCTGCAGGGGCATTAGTCAACACTTCACAATTTTGATGAAACTTCATAATCCAAGCCTTAAAATAAGCTAGAGGAGCTTCCCAATCAACATATGCACATAGGAAATTTTATATACACATGCATATGGAAATTGGAATTAATACTTGAATTTAGGACATAAATTTAAAATGAAAAAATGTTAAATGCTTATTCTTTACTGTAAAATTCAAGATCAATTTTAAAATTTAAATAATAGATTTAGTTTATGTTGTTATTTGTTGTACATTAGTTATACACTTTTCAGCGCTTAGAGATGTCATTATATCATGTGTTTATTTTATAATGATATTTTATTTGTATTTATGATTGCAGTGGCTACTATGGATAACAATACTAAGATATTGTGGGTTATTGGCCATCTCAGAGAGATTGGTTCTGCCTAGAGGGGTGGAGATGAGCTCTGTCACTCCTCGTCAGACTCATTGCTAACTATTGTTGATATGATCGCAAGGTCGAATGATGCTTTGTATAGCATCACATCCTACAAGGAGAGGAAAATACAAGAATACGTTGATGGGTTGAGCTACAACGAGATAAAGAAGATGAAAATAACAAAATAACACATCTATACATTGTTTAGAGTGCCTGGGAGGGATGACATTCCAGAGAGGACCAGGCCACATATTTTGATTGATTGTTGCACCTTTACACCCATTAGAGACCATTAGATGGATAGATGGTACATGGTTTTTTACATTCCCCCACACAACAACAGGGAAGTACCGTTGTACTTCCTCCGAAAGTTGTATGCATGGTTTGTGATGGGGAAACATGTCAACTATTTTGACATGTTGGGATTCCATGGATTTGATAGGGGGATGCCCCAACACTGGCCCAATGCTAGGCATAAAGATGACAATCCATAGGTACCTGCACCTTGTGCCTAGCTGCCGAGGGAAGACATCCCTCCTGCACGTGATATGGTTTCCCAGACACAGGAAGCATTTCTAACTCTAGCTGAGATTGTCTCTCGATACACGACTACAATTGACCAGACAATTCCCTCTTCCTCTGCTGGGGTACAACCACCAGCTTCTAGTGGTAGAGGAACATCTATTGGTGGGGATAGACTGACATCCCATGTGCCTCACAGCGAGCCACACGTATGCACAATGTCTGGTCAATCCTGTTATGGTCCTAGACCAAGACATGGTACCTCCACGATGATTGGTGGTTAGGTAAGGACATTGTTAAAACTCTATTATTGTTCAAATTTTAATTTTTCCATACTGTATGTAACATAATAAAAGATTCGTAATAAATGCAATATTTATTCTTGTAGGAGATTGATGCTTCTCAGGGGGGTGGTAGTGCACCCGGTGTGGTTGTATCCAAGGCCCAAACAACCAACATTGAGGTAATATTTAAACATGTGTCATTTTGTTAATGCATGTGCTAGTCTTTATTAATTTGTTAAATTGTCTAATATTTACCATTTTTGAAGTTGTAGGAACCCCATTTACAACCTGATGTCGGAGACATTGATCTCAGCGAAATACTCCAAGGTGGAATTTATGATTACCTGAAGAATGTAAGTACATGGTTAATGACTTAATCTTGTTCGAATTATTTAAATTTCTTACTGTACACTCCTTTATAGATTGCTAATATTTATAATTTTTATACTTGCAAATGCTATCTGCATCTGAAGAGGGGTAAGAAATTGCTGGAAGCGGTCACTCCCATGGGGGAGATATGTCCCAAGGATGGGTAAGTATATTATAACATGTTAGTTTTTTAGCACATATTATTCCATCCATTCAACTCCATGTCTAACTATGGTAACACTTTATGACTGCAGCCATCATCGCAAATCCTTGCACCGCCTCTTTGGTTTTGATCTCCCCTTAGTCCAAACGTAGATAAGGGGGTTGTTTACACCAGATGACCCTCTTCCTTGAAAAGAGTGGGAGTCCATGAGGATTAACCTACTCATCCCACGGTAATGTACACACTTCCAATGGAAGTTGTTGGTTAGCTTTGAAATCACTTCACAACTAGTTTTTCTTAATGTTATTTTCACATGTTTAAAACATCAGGATGTAGAGTCATCCATGCCAGACCTTAGTGGGGTTTTTGATGTTGTGGTCATTGCTGCATCTACAATAGGGATAAATCACACTGAGGTACATCTACTTGAAAATTTGTAATTGTACAGTTCATTTGTATTGTTTATGGACATGCACGATGTCTAACTATTTTATCATTTGGTGAATGTAGCCACACCCTATTCCATTAGTGCACGCAAATGAGGTTGATGTTCAACCTATGACTCCTCTTACTACTGAAGAAACCCAGTATCTTCCTCTAGAACAAGTTTTTTCGGTGAGATGTACATTTTTTACATAATTGATTAGTACTTTCTCATTCATGTACATGTTGATAATTGTTGAGATAATTGACATTTTTTTTTATTCGCATAGAAGCATTGCAAGGAGACTCTCTGGAAGGAGGAGGACACCAGAGGAATATATACCCCATATGGATGCAGTGAGTCTTTGTTTTATGTACAATTGAGTCATTCTTTAAATTTTAAAACTTTGTTATTGCTGGACTGTACAAGTTCAGAAACTTTGGCATTACCTAATCAAGAAATATTGTCATTGATTTGCAGTCACTAGAGATGCACAGTGGTCGTGGACAGAGGCAACAAGCATCAAGGTCTGGGAAAAAACAAGAGAAATTTATAGTTTTGATGTGTTAGTACAAGACAAATATGTATTTTTATGTACAATAGAAAGTTAGAGTATAAGGGCACGGTCTAGGACAGCTGTAATTTTGTTTGCACATGTACATCAAAGATGTACTTGATACATGTACATTGACACACCATATAAGGGCCTTATAATTTTGTATTATAACTTTCATGATATAAAAAATATTTCATATCAAGGTTCTTGAGATCTTCATGGTTCAGGATTTTAAGTGTTATTATAAGCGTGTGGCCAAGAATGTTTCTATGTGTAATGTTCCCATTTTTTTATATAGATTTTACGATTGCATGGAGATATCAGTTATAAATTTGAGAACAATGCACAATTAAAATATTATGTAATGACAAAAATGTACATTTCAATTGTTTTTTACCACGATCCAATTGCATATACAATGTTAAATTAACAATTCTTAAATTGTATTCACGAAGATGGAACATACCTAATACACATAAGCACCCAGCATAGATATGCAACTGATCCAACTAAGTGGAATGCAAAAGCACCTTACCCACATAACAATCTAACAAACTTTTAAAGGATGCACAAAGTTTACACACCTAAGTGATGCACCTGTGTGGTCTACATAAATGAAATTAGTGTTTGGCATGATGTCTTTCATCTAATGAATACATGGGATACACATCAAACCTAAAAGTATCTGAGTATTATAAGGTTGATTCAAAATAATGGTTATGATTATATCCTGCACATTATTTTATTATTTTGTTAATGTACATGGAATTTGATGAATGGCCTCGAGGAACAACTTTGGAAGAGACAAAAATTATGTGTGATTTTATTATTGTTTAAATTGATTAGAGAAGTACTATTCTAAATCTTCTTTTATAAATTTATGTTTATGGAGTATCATTCGAATGCTCACATCTCTTGGATGACCAAGCTAAATTAATATGGGAAACAAAATTCTTTCGAATTTCCAGTCTCACGAATGATATGATATCCTAAGATCAATTCACTTCCACATAGAGATACTTGTTTGAAGATGATTAATAGTTTGCAACAAGTATTTTTTCAAGAGGGGAAGATCTACAATCACCTTCAACCTGACCTCTATGTGCAAAAATTTCACATTCACTTATTGAGAAAAACCCTAGTTTCCAAAATTGACCTAAAACATGATCCCTTGTCCATGGAACCAAAGTATAGGGCCACCACTAGCACTATCCTGATGTCCTAAATCCAACAGAGCCAATGATTCATTGATCCAAGCAACGGTCATCATTTTATGGCACATTTAATCCCACCTCCTATAGGCTTTCAGGGACACCTGTTGAATCCATACCCGGGGCATAGAATGGAAATCGTGCATCAAAATGGGATTTCGGTGGTTCATGCAAGTGTGTTTAGGCATGTTCCATGTGAGAATTCTAGACACATGTTCACAATTGAGGAACTTGCAAAGTTGACCCCTGTGTGCAAAATTTTTGCATTCGCTTACTGAGCAAAACCCTAGTTTCCAAAATTGACCAAAAAAATGATCCCTTATCCATGGAACTAGATTAGAGGGCCACCCATAGCACTATTTTGATGTCTTGAATCCAATGGAGCCAACGGTTCATCGATCCGAGCAATGGTCATCATTCTATGGTACATTGAAGCACACCTCCTACAGGATTTCAGGGACACCTATTGAATCCCTACCCAATGCATATAATGGAAACTGTGCATCAAAACAGTATTTCGGTGGGTCATGCAAGCGTGTTTAGGCATGTTCCATGTGGGAATGATAGACATACGTTCATGGTCGAGGAATTTTCAAAGCTGACCCTTATGTGCAAAAATTTCGCATCCACTTACTGAGCAAAACCCTAGTTTCCAAAATTGACCAAAAAAATGATCCCTTATCCATGGACCCATAGTATATGGCCACCCCTAGTACTATCCCGACATCTTGAATCCAACAGACTCAATGGTTCATCGATCTGAGCAATGACCATCATTCTATCGCACGTTGAATCCCACCTCCTACAGGCTTTCAAGGACACCTGTTTAATCCCTACCCGGTGCATAAAATAGAAACCATGCATCACAACTGGCTTCTGGTGGGTCATGCAAGCGTGTTTAAGCATGTTCCACATGGGAACACTAGCCACACATTCAAGGTCAAGCAATATTCGAAGTTGATCCCCATGTGCAAAAATTTGATATTCCCTTACTAAGAAAAACCCTAGTTTCCAAAATTGACCAAAATATGATCCCTTATCCATGGAACTAGATTAGAGGGATGCCTGTAGCACTATCCTGATGTCCTGAATCCAACGGAGCCGATGGTTCATTGATTTGAGAAACGGTCGTCATTCTATGGCGCATTGAATCCCACCTCCTACAGGATTTCAGGGACACCTGTTGAATCCCTACCTGGTGCATAGAATGGAAAACGTGCATCAAAACATGCTTCTGGTGGGTAATGCAAGCGTGTTTAGGTAGGTTCCATGTGGGAACACTATCCACACATTCACAGTTGAGTAATTTGCAAAGCTGACCCCTATGTGCAAAAATTGGACATTCCCTTACTAAGCAAAACCCTAGTTTCCAAAATTGACCAAAAAAATGATCCCTTGTCCATGGACCTAGACTAGAGGGCCACCCCTAGCACTATCCCAATGTCTTGAATCCAACAGAGTCGACATTTTGTCAATCCAAGAAACGACCATCATTCTATATCATGTTGAATCCCACCTCCTACAGGATTTCAGGGACACCTATTAAATCCCTACTCGGGGCATAGAATGGAAACCGTGCATCAAAATGGGATTCCGGTGGTTCATGCAAGAGTGTTTAGGCATGATCCATGTGGGAACACTAGACACATGTTCACGGTCAAGCAATATGAGAATTTTACCCCCATGTGCAAAAATTTGACATTCCCTTACGGAGCAAAACCCTAGTTTCCAAAATTGACCAAAAAATGATCCCTTGTCAATTGGACCTAGATTAGAGGGCCTCCCCTAGAACTATCCCGATGTCCTGAATACTACGGAGCTGAATTTTTTTCGATCCAAGTAACAATCATCATTATATGGCATGTTGAAGCCCACCTCCTACAGGCTTTCAGGGACACTTGTTGAATCCCTACCCAGTGCATAGAATGGAAACCGTGCATAAAAATGGGATTCCGGTGGGTCATGAAAGTGTGTTTAGGCAGGTTCCATGTGGGACTGCTAGCCACATGTTCATAGTCAAGGAATTTGCAAAGTTGACCCCTATGTGCAAAAATTGGACATTCCCTTACTAAGCAAAACCCTAGTTTCTAAAATTGACCAAAAAAATGATCCCTTGTCCATGGACCCAGAGTAGAGGGCCACCTATAGAACTATCTTGATGTCCTGAATCCAACGGAGTTGACGATTCATTGATCTAAGAAATGACCATCATTCTATCGCACGTTGAATCCCACCTCGTACAAGATTTCAGGGACACTTGTTGAGTCCCTAACCGGGGCATAGAATGGAAACCGTGCATCAAAACGAGGTTTTAGTGGGTCATGCAAGTTTTTTTAGGTAGGTTCCATGTGGGAATGATAGCCACACATTCATGATCGAGGAATAAGCGAAGTTGACCCCTATGTGCAAAAAATTGACATGCCCTTACTGAGCAAACTATGGTTTCTATGGTTTATAATGAAAAATATGGTTTACGGTGCAAACTTGAGTTAATAGGATTGGATATAAGGTTTGCAAGCTAGGATTGGAAATGGTTATTAAGCTAGGATTACCACTCCTTAACGTCACAGATCCCATGGAGAAACAAATTATCGAAGTCAAGGAGATAATTATCGGATTCAAGGAGATGTCCTTATAGGATCAAATTCGAGATTCAAGGCAAATGCAATAGACATATACCAGATAGGGTGGTAGATAATGGTCTTGGGATATACGGCATGAGTCATGTAAGTATCTGTTGAGGCCTGGAAATTCGCAGGAAACAACAGCAAGGGATTCTCCCCAGTCAACATTCCCAACTAGCTCGTGACTATTTGGTGTAGGGAATCCGTCCGGTTTGCGGTCCGGCTACCGTAGGTCATGTAACAAAAATAAAAGGTTTTACTGGTTGCGGCCCAGTCCACCGGGTATATTTTTGTGTTTTTAGTTTTAAGTATGATATGCAAGTGCCTATCTAAAATACAGATTGATGTAGAATACGGGTCACAATGTGATGTGCAGGTTCTTACCTCTCGTCTTAAACTCTCTCGCATCTAAATCACACACAGCAAGGAAATAAAACTAACTACCTAACCTATCCCTAGGGAGCAAGATTATCGTTTATTAATGAGTAATGTATTTGTACATGCATTATGAAAAATTATAGATAGCTGATACTTCTTTCAAAACACATGAAAAATTAAAGATATTTGAAAAACCAGATAGCCAATTGTTTATGAACAACATTCATTACTCAAAGTGGAAATTTTCATAAAATAAACCAGAGAACGCTCATACAAGAACATAGGTTCAAAGGGTTAGAACGATCTCACAGTTAATGGACACAAAGCTGAAAATGAAATAGTTGCTCTTCAACAAATCCATAGCACAACATTTGAACATTCCGCCAAGCTTTCTCCAACAGGAAAACCTTAATTATCTATTGCAAAAGGAAATAGTTCTTCTTACAATATTTCTTCACCAATCTAACTGGGAAAAAGTCCCCTTCTTATCTAAATCTTCTATATTTATATAAAAAGAGTAAAACTGTTGGGCTGCCCATGAATGACTCTTGGGCTTCCCCAACTATTCGCCTCCCACCTTTTATTTCATTAAGTGCTTATAGAATTTACAATATATTACAATAAAACAAGTAAAGTGCTTATGAGGAGGGTCCCACTTGACTATTCAAGAACTTATTCCATGATGAAGCCTCTGAGGCAATGCTTTCGAACTCGGAAGGTTCTAGGAAACGAATATTTATTTCAAATTTAGTAGCCTGATATCTTATTACTTCTATTCTGGCTGAGCTAAGGTGAAGTTGGTCTTCTAGCAACTGCACACTAACCGTGGCATGAGCTACTTCATTCCTCAGGGTCTACTCGTCAATGGCTTTGATGTGCTGAATCCTTTGTCCATCTTCCTGATATCTTCTTTGCAACATCTCCAAAAACAGGCTGTGGTCCGGAAAGGTATCCATTGTTTTCTTAGCTTCAACCTGGCAACAATTATACGTAATCAAAAGTCTCCTAAAGAACTCTGCACAAGCCCCCCTTGTCTTCTTGACAGCCTTCTTGAATTCTTTGGCTGTGTTTATGGCAAACTCCAGTAAATCATAGTCTTTCCTTAGGGCTTGTTGATATTTTGATGGTAGATCTACAGGGTTTTCGTCATTCACTTCTAATCTCGCCATCCTTCTTGTCAGGACTTCTAAGATATACTGCGATCTGTCTACAAAATATGAAGAGGTTTCCAAAATCTCTTCTAGTTGATTTCCCACCTGCAAAAACTTGCACCTTTCTTCCTCTATGGCTACTTGCAGCTGGTGCATCTTGCTCCTTTGTGCTAGAACGTGCTCTTTGAAAGGATGAAGATTGACTTGCTATTCCCTGGCCTCTTCCAGAGCTGCTATTAATGAGGTAACTTGTTCTTTGAGCTCCGCAGTTTTCCCCTGGGATTGCCTCTCAGATTCCTCGAAAGTAGCTTTATATAGCTTTAACTCCCTTATATTTCCTAGCAGCTACTCCTTTTCTATCCTTAACCCTTGACATTCCTGCTGCAATTTCTCCAGACTTTCTTGGGAAGCCTCCATAGATCTCTTCTCTACTTGGAGGAACTGGAGCTCAGCTTTTGAAGACTTTATTTCATGTTGTATGTATTCAAACTTTCTTTTCAATCT
This sequence comes from Pseudotsuga menziesii, assembly GCA_001517045.1. Lineage (NCBI taxonomy): Eukaryota > Viridiplantae > Streptophyta > Pinopsida > Pinales > Pinaceae > Pseudotsuga > Pseudotsuga menziesii. The sequence continues at coordinate 630,479 of LPNX010738522.1, forward strand.
ACTACTTTCCTCCCTCTCTCTTCTCAGGGTGTCCTTTAGCTGGGCAGAAAACTTCTTTGACTGTTCAAGATCAGTCAATATCCGATCTACATTGTCATCAGAAGCATGGATCATTGCAGCTCCAGCTCTGATGGTGAATCTGGGGTCCTTGTCTGTCCCATATACTACATTTTTATCATTTATCATCTTACCCAACTGCCCCCCAGTCTCGACCTTTCTTTCGGTTCTCTTCACTTTTGAGCCAGCTTTTGGCTTCCTGTGCTAGCCTCCTAGCATCTTCATCCCTTTTCCTAGATTCTTCCTCCCCTATCTTTTCCTGCTCATCTTGTCCTTTCCCTCCTTTGGTGGTGATTTTATTTTTAAATCTTCTTCTTAATGCCGTTATATTTTCTGCACTATGGAAAATGGATTCATCTTTATCCCAGTGGCTGGTGTATTCAAAATGTACATTTTCCTCCTTGCAGTGCTCTGTCACTTTATTCCAGGAATCGTTCCTGTCGAAATTTATTTCCCCAAAATGGAATTTCCCCAATTCCTCCACAAATTCATCAGCTTTCTTCACTCTTGTGAACTTATAGCTTCCCAACCTGAATGGTAAAGGAGGGTAAGCCGCTTTCTTATGTTCGAATAAAAAGATCCCTATACCATTTAAGAAGACCTATCTAACTGCGTCCTTGTGCACTACATAGTCAGTGGAATATTTTGGCAGTAGTGAGGGTGCTCTAGAGCATCCATACATCCTGAAATACAATCCATCCTCCGTTAAGTAGTAGTATGCATATTCTTCAATCACCTGCAATGCTTCCTCCGACATGCAGTTGCACTCTTTTAAGAAAATCAATGTATATAATGGCATGATGAAGTGCTCACACACTTCTCTATAGTGACTGTGGTATTTGTGTGCCCACACTAGCTTGTAAGCTGAGTAGACTGATTTTCTCTCCTAGTCCCAGATACAGCTCAAGTTTGGGAAGGGTTGGTTGCATAGTATGCAATCGATCAGTATAGAGCTCATATAGAACTCTGATCTCTTCTGGGACACCCCTCCTAATGCTAAAGCAATGCAGGCTAACAGGCTATTGGACACAATGTTTGCCCAGTTGAACACTGTCCCCTGTGTTGCAACATAGAAGATGATAGGCACCCACTCCAACTTGAAGCTTTTACCGTGGGCCCTCCCGAAAATCCTATTCAACATCAGGGCAATGAACTTGTAAGGGGTCCTTAAAGTGGCAGTATCATATTCCCCAGATGGCCTAGTCCTAAGGTTCTTACCAGGCACCAGCATTCTCTTCAGTGTCTCGACTAGGTCCAACTTAATTTCCTTTAGCCAGTCTTCAGTCAAGTACACTTGTGCTTCTGGTAAGTGGTAGGCCAGTGACACACACCCAGGGCTATAAGCAGTAGAACCCTGTTTGTCAACATTTGCCAAAATCATGGTTGTTACATCTACCCTGGGCAGAATCCACCCAATCAACTCTGAGCATGGAAAAAGCTCAGTTCTGGTAGCAACTCTCATTAGCGCAGATCTCTCTATATTTGCATATATGGTTTCCTCTTCAAAACCTGTGTTAGGTACCTCCCGGTGTGCTATTAGTCTGTAGACTTCCCCCCATTTATATTCAGTTTCCACACCCACTATGCATTTGGTATCTTCGTAAGTGCACTCAACTTTGGTGATGATTTCAACCTCGGGTTCCTCCTCTACTATGGGAGCCTTCTTCTTCTGCCATTTAGACAAAAAAAATATGAAGAATTTCCCTGTCATACACAAAATCCTTTTAGGTTCTGTTGGGCCATTTCTCGATAACATTAAAAAATGGAGACAAAATGTATGAGCATTTTACCTCGTCTAGGTTAAACATGATTGCAACTATGAAAATAAACAAACAATATTCAAAAACCAACTGTTCCCACAAAAAAACAATCTGTCAAAGGCTAAAACTAGCTCGCGACCAACATTTGCAGAATCAACTTAGAATATCATGGCCTTTCTCAATGAAGAAAAATTTCCCTCTCGACGCTATGAACTAAATCTCTACAAAGAAAATAAGATGCCTAATCCCAAGTGAAGGATACTGCATTGTGATACTGCTCTTAACTCATAGAAAATAAGCGAAAGCTACTACTCGCATCACAATCAGACTCGATAATGCATTTTGAACCTAACATTGGTCCGCGGTTCATGTTCGAGTTTAACAATCTCATCCTAAGGGCGTAACCTCCACATTGCGACCCTAGTTCACAAAAACAAGGGCAACCAAACTGTGGAAACAAAACCTCAGCATATCGAAAGAAAACCAATGAAACGCTCTCCCCAAATGGCCACTCGCAAATTGAAGGATACTGGTACAAATAGCGTAATGGCCGTCTGCACCAGTTTCCCCAGCAGTCGAGTGTAGGCTGTAAACCCATAACATCCATGAATGTAATCAAGTAAAACCACAAAAACCCCCCACCGTGCCGCCCAGACCATTTACCTAGATATATATACATGATAAAAATGAAACCTAGGAAATCACTGACCGCTGAGACAGGAGCTAAACAAGAGCGAAAAAATCAGTTTGACCATTCGAACAGAAAGGTAAAATGGGCATAAGGGCCTACCTAGCAATGTGCTACGATTGGTCGAGAAAAAACCGCACACCTCCACGGCAGAGCCACCTAGGAATGAGGTACCGACAACAAGTACGTGGTTCTGCTCGAGATGATAATGACAGCACAGGAAAAAGAAAATAATAAAATAATAAACCCCAAACCCAAAATATATACGCCCCAGTCAACAAATAATCAGTGGGAAAAAAATAGATCATCGATCGGCAAAACAACTGTGGGGTCGGCGATCTGGTCAGTAGCATCTCTGCAACGACGGATGATGAAACGGCTAGGAGACCCGCAATGGCAATGGCCAGAGAAAGAAATAAACCTTACATCGGAGCTCTCCAAACTAAGGCCTCGGACCAATAGTTGGTCGAAGAGCCGCAACGGTGGAAACCATAAAGGAACCGAGTTCCGCAAACCAACAAAAATCAGAGCAAAAATAAACATGACTTCGGCCAAAAATAAAGGTCACGTGGAAAACAAAATCCAACCACATCTAAAAGATAGGGCCTTCCATAACCGCAACAGCGAAAGATGAAAGCCTAACGATCTGTGGAACAAAAACTGTGGGAATCAGAAGAGGTTAATAATATCATCGGGGAACTTCACAATACATCATCTGCAACGGTGGAAACCGTCGAGACAACATGTTATGACGATATTATTAAAAATCCGTCGATTAAGAAAAACACATTGGAGACCGAAAACCTTTGGATCGGTCTTGATGTCCGGTTCTTTTCCACAACGGCAGGCGTGCAGATAACTGGACCCCCGACTCAATAGTAAAAAATACTTCCATTGGCAGGGAAAAATCAACACAAACCGTAAAAATTTCTAGCATAAAAGTCATCCTTGCACAAATATCAAACAAAACCAAGGAGCTGATAAAAAAGCAATAACAAGGAGGGTCCCAAAAACTTTTTTTTTGAATTTTGGGAGAATGTTGCAGCTGCAACAGTATCAATATAATACAACAAATCCATGATGAAGCTCAAGTGAAATTTATCGAGTTGTAGAAGTCTATTGAATTTATCAATCTGTCAAGCGCTCAATCTATCAAGCTATAAATAATCAATGAGACCATGGAACCAAAATATCTTACTACCACATACCTGAATACCTGCCCGTGGTCATTCTACTAGACCATCGAGATCACCTCTAATAGCAATGGTATCCTTTAGCCTCTCGTTCTCGGAGTAAGGAAATAAGTATCGTGACTTTGATGAGTTCTTGTTGGGCATTGTTTGCAGCTGGAGGTTTGTGCTAATGAATAAGTTTGTATAATGGTATACAATTTGACCAAGTCGATAATCTTCAAATGCATAACCTTTTTTTTTCGTGCATGGGCAACCTGTGTCAAATATTCTCCTGTGATAACCATCGACCCAATTGGAAAATCATTGCCCTCAGAGTTGCTTAATGTGACAATGAGGGCCTGGTTCCCATCCAAGCAACATTCCATCCAGTATTCAATGTGCCATTCATTTCCTCTCGGGGAAACCACTGCGTATATGTGCTTTGCATAAAAAAAAGTGTAGACCTAGGAGTCAGCTAACTAAACACAACTAGTCGTCAAACATTTCAAAGTTATCAACATAATAGTCGAACCTGGTTGTATGAGATCTTAAATGTGGTCATAGTCATGTGAAATACTCGACTGGCCCTCCTCCAACTAGGATAATCCTACAGTTATTTGTCGACCAATGGGGAGTGATACACTATCCCAGCTATCAACCCAATATGTGGATTCACATTTGTCCCATTCACCACTGCTACATGGATAACAAAAACAAGAGAGTTTCCTTGTCCACATTTCAACTATAGCACTGTCTGACGTTCTAAATGAATGGAACGCACAAGTTCCTTGGATGGTCTTGCAATCATATAGGTGTGATTGATATACATCAACCACCTCCCAAAAATATCTATGTACATGTGTTTTTTGAGATGATTGGTCTTCTTTCCTTCTAGCTCCATGCCCCATCATTGAAGAACACCATGCAACAATGGTCTTTGCATCTTGGATGAGCAAGATAGTTGTGAATTTCATCTCTTTCCTATGTAATGCAGTCTTGATGCATGCACCTGCTCCATCATGTACCCCTTTTCCGTGTCCAGTCTCAAAATAGTTCCAAATATGTGGCACCTTGTGCCTCTTGTGGAGAATACACAACCATTGGAAGACATAGGAATTTTTGAATTGCCCCGCACAACCATCAGACCAAATCCAATGTTGTTCCATCTGTATATTGTTATCCTCCAGGTGATTATAGAACAATTGAAAGTCATGTTGTACAAAAACAAAGTCATGAAACCTGTCATCACTTATGTAAAAGTGATACTCCTTAAATATAACCCTTTTCTCTTTAGTACTATCTACCCCATGTCTATAGGTGATATGGACCATTATGTTGACCTATTTTGAGTGATAATATTGACTCTGAATCTCATTTTGTGGTTGAAGAGTGTAGTTTTCTGCAAAATAGACCACTGATAATATAGTTCCAATAGGAAATGTATCACTGCACATTCTAAACTACTCATCTTACCAACGAGCCACATGTACATGCTTTACATACTGTTGTGTCTTTTCAAAGAATTCCTCCATGAACTTGCATACCAGTACCTAGTAGATCAACAATAAATATGTACATATCAATAGGTTGTTACATACATGAAGTAGCAATACATGAAGAAAAGAATACTATTCAGGAACTCGTTACGAACCTGAGAGGTGACCAATTGTATTTTTTTCTTTCATTCCCTCCACGGATATCATACGTGACATATTTGAATGACTGCAAGTTCAATTCATGTCTCCCAATTTCATGCTCTTTGGTGACATGTATGCATTTGTCCAAAAATGCCATTCCACCACACCTTGGGCATGTCCCATATATGCAAGGCCTTTGATAAAATGTGCAACCTTCTGTCCTTATACACAAAATGCTATGGATAAAGTCTCTAGATGATGTCAGGGGAATTGTAGTTGAGCATTCTTGCACAAGAGTGTTATGCAATACACACAATATATGTATATATGTGTCATAATAATAACCATACTCAATGTGATATCGACAACAACATCTGTTACGAGTTGTGTTTATTTTAACATACCATGGTTTTCATTTCTCGAAGGATCTTTGGCCCAAGTTAAGTTCATTATTTCATGCCTAAATCTCTCATATAATTATGTTTGTGTCATGTCAAGAAAATGTTTAATGTGGGGCTCACGGTTCCTTGAACCCCTTCTCAATTTTAGTACATCTTTTTGGTTGGATGAAGGTCTAGTATTGTCATGCCAAAAATATTGCACCAATCCCTTTACCATATCAATCAACTTCAAATCGGAGTGTGGCAACCTGGCAATGAAGGACCATACATCTGTTTGACGAGAGTCAAGTTGTTCTCTTCTAGAACAATACCTACGGAGTGCTTTGATATCCAATCCTACAAGTTTGGATGTAGGCTTAAAAATTCGAAGGGCCTTGGTGCTTTCGTTCACGATTGATTGTGACAACACACATCGAGCTGCATTGCAATCCTTTGCACACGATTTCTTTCCAATAGTACTAAATGCATCTACTAAACTTTTGACAACATGATAACTTGGTTTAGAATTGTTTATCATCTTTATCCTTAAGTTTTTCCTAACAACAGACATAGACCTAGATTTTAACAACGATATAAATAATCTACATTTATCTCCATCACATTTAGAATCAAAACAGTTGACAAGTATCTTTTGAGATTGATATGCAATACTGCGTTTAGACATCGTACTTTCAAGTGAACCAATGAGACTTTCATCGATCTGTATACGTTTTGGAGTTCTTCGGCGTGAATTTGCTAATGGAGGTAGGGAGGTTGGAACTGCACCCTGTACCATATCACTTAGTCGGTCTGGCGTTTGAACATGAGCTTCATGTCCTTCCGTGTATTCCTGTTGGTAGGACGGTGGAAATTAGAAATCGTTTTGGGTGGTCTGAAAAACATTGTCTTCTTCGAGCATACGTTCGACATTCAATGTCTCTCTAACTTTGTCACTTGTATACCCACATTCAATTAAATCTTCAAAGGTTTCAGGTGGCCTTGATGTGCACCTACGTTTTACTCCTTGATCAATGTCATGCAGTGCTCGTTCTTCTATTGATATGGAGACCGAAGGCCCCTCAAGCAAATGCTTTTGTCTTTCTTAATGTGGATTGGTAGGAAGAACCGTGGCATCCTCAACAAACGAAATTGGTTGAGTGTCCATAGAGCACCTTCGATTGGTCATGTCATTTCATTTCTTATCTCTATTTTCTTCAAGGATTTAATTGGGTATCCTCTTCCTTGCTAATTTTCTTTCTTGATTGCATGAGTTTCCCACCACCACAATGATCAATGATATATGGTTTCCTTTTCTAGCTTCTCAATGGTACTCTTCAATGGGAGAATACCCAATCTTGGTTTCTTTATTGCTCAATTATGTCTAGATACTCAAGTTAGGGGGAATATTGGGAAGAATGTTGCCTTTTATAGCTCCTCAATTGCAAGAAAAACAATGGCGGAGATGCTCTATGGTGCTCCTCAATGGAAAATTCCCCAAGCTTGGTTTTTTTTCTTGCTCAATTGTGTCTACATACTCCACCACAATGACCAAGTTAATTTTTCCTTTGCTAGCTCCCCAATTGCAAGAAAAACAATGGTGGAGATGATTTATGGTGCTCCTTAACGGGAAATTCCCCAAGCTTGGTTTGTTTCTTGCTCAATTGTGTCTACATACTCCACCACAATGACCAAGTTAATTTTTCCTTTGCTAGCTCCTCAATTGCAAGAAAAATAATGGTGGAGATGCTCTATGGTGCTCCTCAATGGGAAACTCCCCAAGATTGCTTTGTTTCTTGCTCAATTGTGTCTACATACTCCACCACAATGACCAAGTTTATAATGTTGCATTTGCTAGCTCCTCAGTTGCAAGAAAAACAATGGTGGAGATGCTTTATGGTGCTCCTCAATGGGAAATTCCCCAATCTTGGTTTGTTTATTGCTCAATTGTGTCTACATACTCCACCACAATGACCAAGTTAATGTTGCCTTTGCTAGCTCCTCAATTGCAAGAAAAACGATGGTGGAGATGCTCTATGGTGCTCCTTTCTCAATTAATGGTTTCTTTCTTTCTCAACTAATTCTTTATTTCTTGCTCTTCAATGTATACCATGCTCCAAGCAATACTTAGACACTTGTGGTGGAGATGTTTTATGTCAAAAAAAAAATTTGGTGATAGTATGGTGAAGAAGATAATGTTCACACACTATCTGCAACCTGAAATTGCACGTGGGCTCTCAAAACTGTGTGAAATATGATAGAGTGTTTCTCAGACAGTGACTGCTATTGTTTATATTGAGATGAAATGCGCATGCATATTGTTAAGAAAAATGGGGGCGCATTTTAACCACATAAAACGAGTGCGTGTTTTACTCTAATAGTGTTTAGGAGCATTTAAGAAGGTAGTTGCACGACTAAGGGATCATTCAAGGTCTAGGGGGAATTAACAAGCACTCCCTTAGTATTTGCACCTTAACACCCCCCTTCTCTTCAACCTAACTATATTGTTTTACAACTCAAGGGATGTGTGTGTGAGAAAAAGATAGGTTAAGGGGTGTTAGTAATAAGGGGAGACATGGGGATGTGTGTGTGAGAGAGAGAGATATAGGTTAGGGGGTGTTAGTGGTAAGGGGAGACATAGGG